>CAUYRH010037300.1:0-19153 GCA_963574655.1 Perodicticus potto | reverse complement strand
GTAAAGTGAAGGAGACACCAAGGCACAGGTGTGCCTTAGCAGTTGTCCAGGCTTTTTGGCTATTGGAGCCTCCGGTGGGGGTTGGAGGTACCCCTCCTTGCCTGTCATCCAGCCCGCTGGTTCTTCACCTGGCTGCCACAGCACCAACACCACCAAGGAGGAGGCGGCAGGTCCTCCAGTTCTGCTGAGCTGGCTAGGGCGCCAAATGTCCTGCATCAATTCTCCCTCTCCGAGTAGAAACTCTAACTGCTGTTGGGGAAAAAGGGTGAAGACTTGATCTAACTCCTTCCTGTTGAATCGGGCAATGATAGAAGAGGGCAGTTAGGGTTTCTCCAGAGGGAGAGTGATACAGGGGTTCATTGACTAGAACCATCTTTATTGCGTGTGCTTTGATGACATTTCTGGAAAACATAAATCTGATCAGTATAATCAGTAATAGGCAAAGGTAGAACAGCGTCAGGTCAGAAGCACTTATTCAGTGATGCTAAAAGAAAACCATATTCAAATGATAATATTTTCAAGTTGTTCTCTCTCCATATTAATTTACAAATTCAAAACAATTCCATTTAAAATTCTAGTGGTGTATTTTGAAGAACTTGATAAACTTGTTCTAGAAGTACATGGAATAATTAAGATCCATAAATAGGTAAGTTGACCTTAGCAAATAGAGAAAATAAGTAATATGTTTTGGCCAGATAGTAAAACATGTTATGAAGTGTGATTGATATTTAATTCCAGGAGATAGATAATCCAGTTGAAAAGATCAGAGACCTCAGAGATGCCTTTATGAAGTATGTCTGTACATCTATATAGAAGTCTCTATCAATATCTGTAGGGAACTTAAAGGACACTTGCACAAGTCAGTTAAGGGGGGAGAGACACATAGCTTAATAGTTGGATTTGGAAAAAACTGCCTCACAACATTAAAAGAAATACACACAACAACTTCAATGTGAGCTTCAGATGGATTAAAGACTTAGATATGGAAGGAAATGCTATAATGTTAACTAAGAAAGCATAGAGTATTTTTGAAGCCTTGAAGGGAGAAGTAACTTCTTAAATAAAGCCTTTCAAATATAATACTTGAAAAGAAAAAAAATTAATTCGATCATGTAAAATTAAAAAAAATCATAAATTAAGTTGGTAACAGCTTAAAATAATATTCTTGCACTGTCTAACATAGATAAGATAATTAATACTTAAGACATAAAGGAAGTCTTGTAAATTAGTGTGTGGATGCGAAAATTGCCAGAGGAATAATGAGTCAATGATCCAAGGAAAAAAATCTACCTAAGAAAAGATGGAAAAGGCTAATGAGGAAGTGAAGAGATGCAAATTAAGTGTAAACTAAACTACAATGGGACATAACTTTATACATGTTATTCTAGATTAAATCATATGATTCAATAACGCAGACATCTGAAATCACCCTCACGCTCTGCTGCGGGGAGAAGCCTGATGTGGATGTCCTCAGGAACCACCTCGCAGTGCTTGGTCAAATTAAGGATAAGTACAGAAATGCCTGCATAGGTCAATAGGCAATGGGCACAAAGAGGGACGTTGCTGCATTATTTTTGGTGAAAAATGTCAGCAGCAAGCCGGTGTCTATCAACAAAAGAGTGGATTCTCTAGTTCTCACTTTACTAGAAGTTGGAAAGTTGGAGTAGCTGCTTTGGTTTGCTTAAACATTGGACTTGTAACTATTATAGGCAAAGAAAGTCCCAAGAAAGAGAAACTGGATGTACTGATAATTTGGGAAGAGAGAGACTGAAATGGCTAATTGGAATGTTAAGAACAAAAGGGACAATACTTTGGTGAAGAGGGGTGATTCTAGTTATATGCTAAACTCGGGTGCTGCAGAAACCATTTGGAGCACCCACTGTGTCCGGCATTCTGCTTGACACTGAGACGGATTCAAGATGACTGATGATAAGGAAACGGTTCTGTCTGGTTCCTTGGGTTATTTGTGAAGTGAGGAGGATGACTGAGGTGTATTGGTTACTGACTGGGAGTGCCTCCTCTCTAGAGGCTAGTATGACCGCAGATACCACTGTGACTATCCCATAGGTAACACAAGAGCATTTCAGGAACAGCACAGCCGTGGTCCCATAATCATTTATGTAATTGTGACTTCCGTGTAACTCCTTGCCTGATGCTAGAGGTGGCTGGGATGATAGGGTGGCCTTGCATTTTAGGCTGGATTCATGGCAATTAGTGGAAGAGGGTCTCTGCTAGAATTATCTTATCCTTCTGAGAAAGAAAGCCTTCACCTTGCAGGGGCCTCTGTAATTCTTTTTCCCTGGTCTGATAGCTGGCCCTGTGTCTGTCGTAGTTGTGTTTGCATACCACCCAACCCTTCTCATTAAAAATGACAGATGATGGGGCTCTCACGAATCACTCTCTGAGTATCTCAGTCACAATAACTAGAGCTCCATGTCACTAGGACAATGATCTCTGTGAACTGGCAATCTTTGCATATGCTTGTTGAGAGATCCATTAGGAGGGGGCATGGACACACTCCCTCTTTTCAGATATTATTCCAGCAAGAATGAACTTGCCTTGGCTCTTAGTGCTTGAAGCGTTGAGTCACCCATTAGCAGTGGCAAGTAAAGAAGACCCCTGGGATTCAACAGATTCTGCCTGGGAGAAGGTATTGCGCAGAGTTGGAAGGTGTTTTCTTCCTGCACTCCGCGGGAAAGGCTGACACATTTGGGGCTTCACACTTGTCCTGTCCTTGAAGAATTTAACTCTTACATCTCACCTTGGTGCACCTCTACTCTGAATTAGATAGACCCGGTAGAGGTGTTGGTGTGAACACTGTAAGGTGGCTTAAGGTAGCTAGCTAGCATGGTGGAAAGTAGCATGGGGCAGAAGAAAAATAGGATCCTGTTCAAAGAAGAGATCCAGTGGGGTGGACTATAGTAGGCGTGTGCTCTAGGAATCATATCAGTGAAACGAGGTGTCAGCCATTTCAATCTGGAAAGTAATAAGAGAGCACGGGCCTTTGGTCCTAAACAGTGAAGACATACCCACAAGTCCCGGTGATGAAGAGGTGATCTTGTGGTGGTGTGTGTGTTCAAGGCGCACACACTAGAGTTGTTGGGGCTAACAACGCTAAGCAGCAGTGCTCTGGTTTGCGCCTCTCCTGCTGGGTCTGCTGCTGAGTCTGGTGCGGGTCTTTCCTTCTCTGCAAGGCCCTAGCTGCTCCCTTCTATGATTCTTCATTTGGGCTCTGTTGTGTCCCCTGGATCAGTCATATGGAGTCAGGAAGAGCCAAGCCAGACATGCCATTCCCTCCTGTCCCCTCCTCACCTGATGAAGCCCCCTGTTGGAGACTCTCCAAGGTCTGAATCACACTCTGCAGAGATAACCATTTGCCTTCTATGTCCGCCTCTCTGCGGCCAGCACCGTTCCATTCTTGGTGCCAGTTACTGAATACTTACGTGGTCAGTATTCACTGCATCTCACTTAGTATGTGTAACCATCTGGTGGAAGAAAATTAGCATCCCGATTTTAGAGACGAGAATTCTCAGGCTCAGAAATATTAAATAATTTTCCCAAAGTCACACAGCTAGTAAATGATACCTCTGTCAGATTCTAAATTTTTTGCTTTCTTCTACTAGTCTTAAGCTATTTGATGATATGGATTAGGTATTTTCTGTCTCTTAACTTGAACTCTAGGATGGTCACCAGTTCGCTACCAGGGGCTCTTGGGCCATTGTGTCCTCTCCATACGGAAGGAAGCTTTGAAGACAGGCCAACTGGGCCACGTTTCCAGCAAGAAATCAAGTGGCAACTCTTAGTAGATGTTCCTAGCTAGGGATTGTCAAATCAAAAGAATCTCATCTTTGAGTTTGATTTATTCTGCAACATTTTACTCTTTTTTTGTTTTTAGCAGATGTCAGAAAAAAGGTTTTCCTACTCTTGCTGTTTAGTTGGATATTACCCTCGTTGCAAAGCACTTGGTTAAACAGAACCATTATCATTTGCAAAACCTTGTTTCTTTGAAGGATTTGTTTTCCCTGTTGCAACTATAGAATCAAAACAAAATTCTGAAATAAATCAGATGCTGAGGGGATATGAAACTGCAGCTGTCACCTTCCATTTCAAATTCTCACGTTAATAAAATTAATCTCATTGTTCTTATTGGTTGTCTTTTTAATTAGTAAATGTACTAATGTACTAATAAAAACTGATTTAAAAATCCACGTAGGTATTCACATTCCATATATGCTTTTATTTGTAAAAGAATTTGTCTACAAAAAAATCTGTAAAACACTGTATAGGCAAGGGGCCTGCAAGCCTTAGTTTCTTCTTCACTTTTGCTCCCCTCCAACCCTTATGTCCCCTACCTGCAGACTGGGCTCTAGGCTTCATAGCTTGATTTTGACCTCCTGGATTTGGAGATTTCTTTGATTCCCTTCTTGCTATTTAGAACCTTGTACAAGGCTTTAAGCTTGGCAAATCCCGACATTTGGATGATAAAGTGGCGGTCAGGCTCCACTTTATCATCCAGCCCTGCAAGAGCTATTTCTTCTTAGGCTGATCCTGCAGATGGATCTGGGTGGGGCCCCCACGTGGGAGGGGTGGACTAGTCTAACTCTCCATTGATAACTCTCTGAGGGGCCACCTGGGACCCCAGAGACCAGTGTCTGCGGTTTATATTGTTCTTTCTCACATGAAGCTAGTCTGCACACATGCCAAAAAGCAGGCTTCTTGGCAATGGCACCCAGTGCCTAATTATTTTTTTGGCCATTTAAAACATAAAACCTTGCGCTCCTCAAATAAGGCAACATTGGAGGAGACACAGAGTTCCTGACGCTATGCCCTGCCTTGGTTAGTTGGTTTCTCATGCACTTTCTCTTATTTTTATTTATTTATTTATTTTTGCTTCTGGCTAAAGCTAAGTGGAATAAACAAAACAAAAATCCCATTAGAGAGCACTTGTGAGATGGGATTGGAGAAGTTTACTTTTATAAGGGAAGAAGTAAAGGGAAGTATTTGCCACTAGGGCAGGGATTTATTTACTCTGCTGGTGGGTCTCAGATTACACCTGAGGGCTCTGATGCCTTGCAAGGTCCTAAAGCAGTCACTGTGTGCAAGGGCGGGATCACTGGCCCTTTGAACAGAGGTAGGGGTGTGATTTCTGTCTATGTTCAGGGCACCCTGATTTGTGCAAGGACAAATAACATGAGCAGGCATGATCTCTGTCATCAAGGAGCTTGTGAGCTGGCTGGGAAGAGAAGGAATGATATGTGAAAGATCCCTAAAGAGATTAAACAGAACATGGTCACGCGTGGCACAGATCATCAGGGCCGAGGAGAGTGAGTGGTTTCTATAGCCACTTCCTGGAGTGGTCCAGGAAGCCATTCAGGGCGGTAAGGCCTGCCTGGCCCTTGGGCGATGGGGTGCATTTTCACATCCTCTCCTTTTTGCACATTTCCCACGTCACGTGCACAATCCTGTCCCACAGTCCTTCCTCTTTTGTCACAGAAGCGAAATTCACCCATGTGACTTTATATAATGTGGGAGTGGGTGCAGGGGTAGCATGAAGGTTTATTATCATAGACAGAGATGGCCAGCAGGGCAATGGGGAGCCCGTGGTATTTAACCTTCTGTGACTCACTTTCTTCTTGTGTAAATGGGACTGATCTCATTGAATTTTTGTAAAAAAAAAAAAAAAGGCAAAAGGTAATCCCTAGTTAGAGCTTAGCTCAGTGGGTGGAACATAGTAGGCCATCGATGCATGTTACTTTGCTAATTACTAATAATTTTCAGTTTCTCAGAATTTTTATTTGCAATGGGCACACATAGCTCCAGCTGTATATTCTCAATGACTCTTGACCTCCAGGTTTTCAAACTCTTTTCACATTCCTCTATTATTGTCTCTGCCTGATTTTCTTCTTGTTTCAACATTCTTAACAGAGAATCTGACTCATGTTCTTGGGCAGGGCCATGTCATATGGAACTAGTCATTTTATTACCAGATCTCCGTTGTGTCTGGCTGTCCTCTGGTCTAATTATCAGGGACTGTTGGCAGAGGAAGAATGGTTAGAAGGGTATGTGGATGCAGTATGTTGGTAGGTAGATCTTGGTGCCGTGATGTTTACTTCTCACAGCCTGACCTTGTGTAGACATCAGCCGAATTCATATCGATGCATGACCTTATATGCTCGGTGACGAGAGGACACAGTGAGAAGAAATGCATGGTCCTTCTGAGACCCTATCATCAGGGAGTGATGTGGGGTGAAGAAAACAAAGACCCAGAAGACTGTGCTATAGTTTAGTTTGCAAGGGCAGAATGAGGGGATTGGGAACAACCTCATGCAAAAAAAGGCCCTCTGGGAGGGTCTTGGGTGTCTCACAGGCAAATGGCAGTGCATATCCCAGGTGGTCTCCTACGTGCTTACATTACTCCTTACAATACGCCTACAAGGTTACTACCTTGTAATATCGTGCACACGAAGGAATAGGTGCTCAGAAAGCTTAAGTGACTCGTCACAGATCACACAGGACTAATGAGTGGGAAAGGAATGATTGCAATCTAGAGAAGGAGGAAGGGTCCCACAGTGAGAACGAGGGCCCTGTGGTCCGTGTCGCTGGCCCCGTGGGCCTGCTGAGAAGCCTGGGGGAAGCCTGAAAGGTGTGTGTAGGAGACTGGGGAGGATCCCCGATCCTAGAGTAGACTGGGGTCTGAGCCAGAGTCTCGGCTCCCCTCCTTGGCACAGGTCCATCCCTGGGAGGCCAGTGGATGCTTTTCAAAGCAGACAGGGATTTGGCTGCCAGGCAGAGTTGGCATCCAGGCAGGTGTCATGGATGCCTTCTAGGGCACCGAGTTTCATTGCTACCCTTGCCTTTATATCTCCATCCTCACATAGACACCAGAGTGGTCTTCCTGAGATCTAGGCCTCTATCTGTCACTTTTAGGACTTTATCCTCCAAAGGCTCCCTTGAGTGTCAAGAGCAAAGTTCAAACTCTTTGGCATTACATTAAATAAACTTCCAGTCTAGGCTCATCCACGTCCTCACCCCTTTGTCCTTTCTTCGATGTTCCCTAAGTTCAGGCCACATTCAACTCCTTGCCCTTCCCCAGACATGAGTCTATTGTCATGACTCGTGAGATGCACAGGGTCTTGCCCCTGTCCTGCCCGGAATGCCTTTGCTTACTGACTTAAGGAGTCATTTGCAGGTCCCTTAGCATGTTAGTTAAGCACCTTCAGGGGGATTAACTTGTTAACCGCCATGGTAATTCTGTCAAACTAATGTAATTATTTCCATTTTATAGTGGAGAAAATGGAGGTTCATGGAGGTTCATGGAGGTTAAAATGGTGATCTGGGACCCCAGGACTAGTTGGATCAGAGGCAGGATTTCAACCCAGGCAGCTTGACTGCAGGTCTATACTCCTGACCTCCATCCTATGGGGGCCCCATTCCTGCTTATTCACTGAGGGGGATCTCCCTTATTCAAGATGGCAACATGGCTCAGATCAGGTGCCTCTTCTATGCTTTTTCCTTGTTAGTCTCCCTCACCATAAGCTCCTTGGTCAGATGGGTCATTTCACTTGTTTAATTCTATAATAACATTTAACACTGCTTATTAGAGTTTATTTTATAGAGCCTATTATGGATTGAATGTTTGTATTTCCTCCAAAATTTATATGTTGAAGTCCCAACCTTCAATATGACTGTATTGGGAGTTAGGGAGTTTATGGAAGTAATGAAGGTTAAATGAGGCCGTAAGGGTAGGACCCTGGTTCCACAGAATTAGTGTCCTTCTAAGAAGTGACACCAGAGAGCTTACTCTCCATTATGTCAGCACCCAAGGACATAGTGTCTGTCTGCAAGCCAGTGAGGATGCCTTCACTTTCTAGCCTCCAGATCTGGGAGAAAATGCTGACTAATACAGTCTCTTTCCTCTCTGAATGAGAAGGGTCTCTCTTTTAGAATGTGAGCTACTCACTGGCAGAGATCATCTCTGTCAGTGGGCCTGCATTCTCAACAGACAGCACAGTCGGCTCACTGATCAAATGCCTGGCAGGCAGAAGGCGTTTAGGAAGAGCTTGTGAAACGGTGTTTTAGTGCCTCTTCATTACCTGGGTCCCAGGATGCCACAGCTACAAGTTGACCCAGAACACTCTCTTCCTATTCTGCTACATCCACCTGTGCTCAGGCCCCCTAGGGGCCTCTGGAGGTGGAGCTGTCTCTTCTGCATGTAGCTTCCACTGACTGCTGATTTACGAGCTTCTTGCAGAGAGCCTGGCAGCCTGCTGTCTCCTCTGGCCCTTGTAAAGTGGCCCCCTCCCCTTCCTCCTGAGCCAGCAGCCGCCCTGCTGACTGCTGGGGCAGAATTTATGAGAAGGATTCATCAGATTAGGAGGGACAGGACGTGGCCCTTCTTCCTCTGTGTGCAGAATGCAGTCGGACAGCATTGCAGGCTTCTCTGCCTGCTTAGTAAGCCCACACGGTAATGCTTGGCATTTTCTGACTTAAGGAGTCATTTGGAAGCATTTTGATTTGACACGAAATAACTTAAAACTGTTTTGAAGCTGAATACAAATTTAACGCTTTCAGGCACCACTGGGGCTCATGGCTACCTCTTGCCAAGCTTTGGAAGCTCCAACTAATGCCATCTCCCAACAATTTGCTCTTTATCAGGACCCAAAGGCTGTTTTGAACTCTAGCCAAACCTCCACTTCCTCTTTTAAAGTTGGAATTTTCTCCCCCAATCCAGAAAACCACTCTTCTGCTCTCTGCTTGTTGGGGGTTGGAGAGAGGCGCTCACAGCTGCTGTCCAGTTGTCCCCTTTCATTATTAAAGTGTGCGGCTTCATAGAAGTTCTTTAACACTTGAAAAGCATTTACCTCCCTCTGGCTTCAGCATCCACTGGCCTTACTTTGCCATCTTGGGCAAAGACTAAAGCAATGAAGATCTGCCCTATCTTTCATACAGTGTCTTTTCACCTATTGGAAAAGAGCAAAATGTTTCATTCATTAAGGGGCTGCTCTTCCAGGCACCACAGATGTAGAGGTGAGTGCGGAGTCTCCTGCCTGCGATTTTGTGGTTGTAGGGAGCTCTACTCACAGAGACTTTGACTTATACAGTCATATGGGGCTGCACTGTGGGAACTATACAGAGTTCCTCCCCTTGAGGCACTTGCTGGTTACTCAGAGATCTTTATTTTTTTATTGCTGGGATTCATCGAGGGTAAACAGAATCAGGTTATGTTGATTGCTTTTGTTAGATAAGGACCCTCTTATCTTTGTGTCCCACCCAAAAGGTGTACCACAACCCTTGACTCTCCACCCCCTCCCTCCTTCCCTTTCTCGGCTCTCCCCATCCCCCACTCCTTCTCTGTGTACTAGCACCTTAATTATCCTCCTATTAGAATTGAGTACATAGGATTCATGCTTCTCCATTCTTGTGATGCTTTACTAAGAATAATGTGTTCCACTTCCATCTTAGGTTAATACAAAGGATGTAAAGTCTCCATCTTTTTTAGTGGCTGAATAGTATTCCATGGTATACATATACCACAGCTTATTAATCCATTCCTGGGTTGATGGGCATTTAGGCTGCTTCCACATTTTTGGTGATTGTAAATTGAGCTGAAGTGAACAGTCTAGTGCAAGTGTCCCTGTGGTAAAAGGATTTTTTTCTTCTGGGTAGATGCTCAGCAATGGGACTGCAGGATCAAATGGGAAGTCTAGCTTGAGTTCTTTGCAGGTTCCCTTCTTTCTTCTAGAAAGGTTTTATTAGTTTGCAGTCCCACCAGCAGTGTAAAAGTGTTCCCTTCTCTCCACATCCATGCCAGCATCTGCAGTTTTGAGACTTTGTGATGATATCTCAGGGTGATTTTGATTTGCATTTCTCTAATAATTAGGGACGATGAGCATTTTTTCACATTTGTTAGCCATTCGTCTGTCTTCTTTAGAAAATGTTCTATTAAAAAAAATATAGTAATACCTCAGGATATAAAATCAATGTCCACGAATCAGTAGCCTTTGTATATGCCAATAACAGCCACGATGAGAAGGAAATCAAGGACATAATACCTTTCTCAATAGCTCCTAAGAAAATGAAATACCGAGGAACACACCTCACAAAAGAGATGAAGGACCTTTCAAAGAAAATTATGAACTCCTAAATAAAGGAATAGTAGCAGATATTAACAAATGGAAGAATATACCATGCTCATGGCTGGGAAGAATCAACATTGTTAAAATGTCTATACTTCCCAAAGCAATGTACCAATTCAATGTTATCCCTATTAAAATACTTTCAAGACTTGGAAAAAATAATTTTTCATTTTGCATGGAACCAAAAAAACCCCCATGTAGCAAAGGCAATTCTTAGTAATAAGAACAAAGCCGGGGGCATTAGCCTACCTGGCTTTAGGCTGTACTACAAGGCCATAATGATCAAAACAGCATGGTATTGGCACAAAAATAGAGACATAGACATTTGGAACCAAATAGTAAACCAGGAGATGAAACAAACATCTTATAGCCACCTAATCTGTGATAAACCAAACAAGAACATATACTGGGGTAAAGAATCCCTATTCAATAAATGGTGCTGGGAGAACTGGATATCCACATGTAAAAGACTGAAACTGAACCTGCACCTTTCTCCACTCACAAGAATTGACTCAAGATAGATAAGAAACCTAAATCTAAGGCATGAAACACTTAAAATCCTTAAAGAAAGTGTGGAGAAAACACTGGAAGCTGTCGGCCTGAGGAAGGACTTTATGAGGAAGATGTCTGCAGCAATCGCAACAACAAAAATAAACAAATAGGACTTAATGAAACTGAAAAGCTTCTGTATAGCTAAGGTGACAACAACCAAAGCAATCAGACAACCTACACATCGGGAAAAAAATTTGCATATTTGGACTCAGACAAAAGTTTGATAACTAGGATCTACAGAGAACTCAAATTAATAAAAAGAGCCTACTCGGAAATCTTTTGAGGCTTTTCCCAGCTCAACTGCCTGAGCTCTCATTCAACCCTTTCCCCTTAGACATGACTCTGATTGTCACTCATCTTCTTGTTCTTCCTCTCTTGAATACGTTCTCATCTGTCAGGTCCCTCTTTCAGTCTTGGAGAGCATAGCTGACCCCATCAAGATGACTTAGGACTATCATCTCCAATTTGGAGTTTGAATGGCAGAGAATGCAGCCTTCCCAAAGGGGCTGAGGTCTTGTTTAGGCAAGTGATTTACTAGAGATCGACAGGACTTGCAGACCATTGGAATGGATTAAAGAGGCACCCACCTTTCCATTACATTTGACATGGGCTAGAGGGAGTGGTTCTCTGTCCTCTGCTACATGTAGCATACAGTATTATTCAGGATTTCAGTTCACTGCTTAACTGTTTTGTCCCTCATTACGTGCAGGCTTCTTTATCAGAGGGGTTGCATTTTATTTGTATCCATGTTCAGAGACAGCACAGGGCCTGGCCTGGGAAGCTGCTTGGTAAATATGAAATGAATGAATTTGACTGTTCTTATTTGCTTGGAGTAGAAATGTCACCATGAAGAAAACATGGCATCTGCTTTTATAAAACCTTTGCACACAGATCTCTCATGGCAGAATCAGTGAATGACTAAGCTGTGACTTTTGAGAAGCTGATTTTAGGCTCTGAGTGGTGCTGACCATGGGCTTGTCTGTACTCCAGTGAAAAACCATGGTTTGAGCAGCAGAGTGAGAGCCTGCTAAAATGTCAACAAGGGTGCAAATAACAGAGAAAAGCAACTTGTAGATGTTCCTGGAAAGACTAGATACTTAGGGATTTCTTGAGGCAGTAAGAGAAAAAGGGATTTCAGGACTCAGCTTTCCAGTGGGACCCAGTCTTCCTGGGGACTCATCCATGATTTTTTTGAGGGAGTAAATGTTCATGGGGAGGTAAGATAAAAGAATGATTGGCTTATTCCCTTGGAGGTCACCAAGCCTTTACCAGGTCACCTGCTCATATCTTTATATGAGTGTTGGTATTTACTTGAAAAGATCAGACACATTACAAACACCCAAATTAAATATGGTGACCGGTAACCAGCCCTCAGAAGTGCATTTCTGATTACTCAGGGTCACCTAGAAGACATAAGAGCTTTCCCTACTCCATCCCAAATAGTTCCTTCTTGGTGCTCCAGAGAACAGTGGGAAGAGCCAGGTCATGACTTAAGCTCTGCTGCTTTATGGTCTTCTTCTTTTCCACATTAACACACGTGGCTGCATTTTTGACTGGTTCATTGGTTGGGATTTTTATATAGCTCTGTCTGACATTCCCAATCGTGGGGCTGAAGCCAACAAAACAAAGAAGCATCAATTTTCGGGATACGTCTCTCCCCATCTCTCATCCCCTGCCTTTCTGTCTTGTTCCAGAATGCCTCTAACCCATTTTTGTGGTATTTTGGTAAATTTAGCTTGAGGTTGAATTCTTTGCAATGTTTGGAAACTACCTTATTTTTATAATTAAAGAGTAAGTGACTCACCCAACCTTCTGTTTCTCTACCCACAAATAATCTGGCAGTAAAACAAATCTCTGCTATTAAGTGGTAGTTATTTGATTGTGATTTGCTGTAGAGCTGTTTAAGAGAGGGTCATTAGGTTAAAGCCATCGCACTTGTCCTGGGAGCAGAAGAAGTCTTGTGCTGACTTACGTTTGGGGTGTGTTTTCCCCGACACTGAGCTAACACAGCCGTGTTTACATTGCACACATTCTCCAGTCGCTCACTTTTTCTTTTTTTTTTTCTCTTCCAGAAGGAAGAAGATGCAACACAAAGAAGTCTATTTGATGTGGTAGGTCGGGCCAATCTGGGCCAATGGCTGATACTTTCTGCTTGAATTAAGTGCGTTGTGTTCCCAACCTTCTCAAACTTCCTCACCCTCAAGTCAATGTTGATGAAGAAACCAGTAATTTCAGAAGGCTGCAAGTTTTTATAGCTTCTCCCAAGAGTCTTTTAAGCTGGGCGGAGTCTTGAGGGGCTAATAAACCAATGGATTCCTTGAACACTAAGATTACCCTTGGCTGTCTCCATATGGGTAGGAGTCTGGAAACCCACCAGAGCCTTTTTGAAATTTCAAAATAAGGCAGAGTTTACTTACAATGAATACAGATAAAAAAAAGTAGGGCAAGGCTCACTACAAACCCACTTCAGAGCTTTTCTTCAAATAACTTTTCCAAAGCCCCTCATCCCCTTCTCATTCACAGCCCTCTTGGTTTTTCCTTTTTTTCTTTTTTTTTTTTTTGAGAAAAAGTGAAAAGTGTCACCATATTTCCTAAGAAGAACTGAACAAGATAGATGACCTCTGCTGCAGGACACCTGGATGGCAGCCTTATCTAGAGCCCAAATGGGTTACTTATGCCTGCCTGTTTATTTATTCTCCTCCTGTTTGGAGACTTTCCCTGATTAATTACTTTCTAGTAATCGAGGCTGCTAACTAATGTCTCATCTGATTAACCTGTAGTTTGGCCCTCAGGCCCAGAGGGTGGGCTGGCCATCCCGCCCGGGGAATGAAGGAGGTCATTGGCCAGGGGCCTCTGGGATGCCAGTTTTGGGCTCGTTTATTTGCTTTAAGTCTTGTTTGCTATTCCTGCTGCAGTGACTGGCGACAGCTTCCCCCAAGTCCCATCCGATCTAATTGGCCTGCTGAAACAGCAGTGAACACAAGATTTAAGAAATGTTTTCTTTGAAAACTTCTGGTCCGACAGACACTTTGAGCTCATATTTCACCCTGTTTCAATTGCACACCATTCCCTGGGACTTTCAGAAGAAATATTGTAAGTGAGTCTTACAGGAGAACTGCCGCTCTGTGGTTTTGGGGTGGGAGTGGGGGGTAATGAGCTGAGGGGCTGGCAGGGAGGCTGTGCTGAGGCAGCCTAGCATCTTCAGAATCTAGAGACCATGCCAACGTTAACACATCCGAGGAGGTATTCAGTATCAAAGTCTCCAATATTTGGCTCCATAAACACGATACCGGTTGCAAAAACAAAGCTAAGGAGCTCATGCTGATTCCTTCAATAAAAGCTGTTTAATTATGAACGTTTGGGAAATGAAGTTACCAACAGGACCAGGAGTGCTCTGGCGTCCCGGTGTTCCTGCCCCCAGCTTCCCACTGTTAAGCCAGATTGTCCACTCAGCTGAAAAGTCTGACATTGAGCAGGGCGTGCCCTCAGCCCTGCAGGGAGCTGCTTGCTTGCCAGTAACCCTCCCTCTACTGCAGTGGCAGTGCCTGGGAACTGATTAGTGTTGTCCACACTTGATCAGGACCATTTGCAGGCCATCCAGTGGTTACTTGGGGTGGTGGTCAGAGTGCCCCCAAAGCCTGCATTTGAGAAACCAATTGCTGTTTCTAGGTAGCTAGCTGAACTCCCCTCCAGAGGTCAGGATTCTAGAACTAAGAAAACTGGGACTAAATGTTGAACAGGGAGCCAGAGGATCTGATTATCACAATAACATCCTTGGAGTCCTCAAATGAGGTTTTTTTTTTTTTTTTTTTTCTAATAACAGTTTAGGAAACCCGATCTTATTAATGCTTCTGTATAAATCTCCTTTCTCTTGTGTGGTTATTTTACATTGAACGGGATAGGTAGAATTATCCATGCCATGTAAAAGTTTGTCAAAAACCAGAGTCAAATCTATGTGCAAGAGAAAAGCAACATAAGGACGCATTGTTGTCCAGCAGTCAGGTTTTTAACATAAGTGGGTTTATCTATACATTGATTATTTTCTTTCTAAGAATGAAACCTTTTTATATTTTTAATTACTTTTTGTAAATATCTTTAAAACTTACCCTTATCCATCAGTAGATATTAAATACAAATAACCCATTCTTTTAAAAAAACATCTTTATTGTTGGGGATTCATTGAAGATACAAGAAGCCAGGTTACACTGATTGCATTTGTTAGGTAAATTCCCTCTTGTAATTGTGTCCTGCCCCTCAAAGGTGTGTCACACACCGAGACCCCCCACCCCCGCCTTCCTTCCCCCTCTCTGCTCTCCCGTTCTGCCACCCCCATGGGGTACGAAGTCATTAATTGTCCTCATATCAAAATTGAGTACATAGGATTCTTGCATCTCCATTCTTGTGATGCTTTACTAAGAATGATGTGTTCCACTTCCAAACAGGTTAAGGATGTAAAGTCTTTATCTTTTTTAGTGGTTGAATTGTATTCCATGTTATACATATACCACAGCTTGTTAATCCATTCCTGGGTTAGTGGGCATTTAGGCTGCTTCCACTTTTTTGGTGATTGTAAATTAAGCTGCAATGAACAGTGTAGTGCAAGTCCCCCATTTATTCCTGACATCCCATTACCGGGCAAACAACCAAAAGGAAATGAACCGTTCTTGATCAGCCCTCACGGTAGGATGCTGTGTTATAGTGAAACCTTCAGGAACTACCAAAAGACCCCTGATTATTACAGCCATGCATTAGAACATAATGACAACCATTTCTTTTCTTATCACTGTTTCAGGACATCAGGATAATGTCCATGATAATGGACATGACACATGTGAAAACAAATCAGAATATTAGCTATGTAAAAAGCTAGCTACATTTTTTTCTCTCGTGTGTTTCAATTACTTCTATGACATTTTTACTGTTCACCATGGCTGCTCCTTTATTTTATGATAGGCAATTTTAGTAAAGACCTGAAGACACCAATCAGAGCAAAGTGCACAGATTTTTGAGACAGCTGCTTGTCACTGGAGATTTGCACAAAAAAGAGAAAAGATTATGGTCTTTGGATCTAGCTCATCCTCTTCAAATCCTAGATCCATCTCTCATAAGTCGCGAGCTCCTGGACAATGTTAGGTAACATTCTTGAGCTGAGTTTTTTTCTATTCTGTCAGACAAGAATAATCATGTTTATGCTGAAAGTTTTATAAACATAAACGTAGGTTAGGCACCCAGAAAGATGCCTGGTACCACTGGGCATTTGATATTTTGAATCCTTTCTTTTTCAGGGGAATCCTCTTCTGGTAAATTCATAGCTGTTCTGTGGATGGTTGGGATTACTACATTCTGAATACTATCAAGCAATTTATGTTTATGGCCATTTGTGCATGTATATGTGTCTGTATTGGGACTTTGTGTCATAAAGATGCTGTGTGCCCTTGTAATGACTAAATATGTTCTTGATTTGATCTCTCCTTTAACACTGCAGCAGTAAGTCTCTTTTTTCATTGAACAAGACAAAGACAATGTCAAGAAGACATTGTTAGTGTCGAGGCAAAACTCTTGCTACTAAGTTCATGCTACCTAAGGAAAGTCTGCAACCTCACCCTCATCTGGTGAGCTAAAAGAGACAGAGGGAAAAGCTGAGACTTGTGGGAAATGGGGAAGGAATTGCAAAAGGGGTTAATCTGATGTTTCAGGGGGATCTGAAGTTAAATCCAAGGCTCTGGGGCATTCACCTGGATAACATGCACCAAGAACTTTGCTTTTGCTGAACTTATTAAAAAATTCAAGTGAAAGTTTAACACTTTTACATGCATATACAAAGTTAAAACAACACCTTAAATTCCTCTGTGTATGGGTTTGTTTTCTCTCCAAACGGTCACGGTTACTGAGAGAAACTCAGAAAGAAGGTTACTTGAGGTTCATAAGACCTTCTGGGAAGAGCCCACTTCATCAGAGCAGCCACTACTGGGACTTTGAGAAAGACCAGTGAAATGTTGTCACTTGACATTAGTAGAAAAGGGACACTGACTGGTTCCCAAGAGTTGCCTGTGTCTTTATGAACTGCACATACCAGAATGAATTTGTGGGGACAGGAGAAAGGACCAGGCTAGAATGGAGGTGCTACTTCTTAGTGCCAGCTCTCCTACTATTTGTGGGACCTGGGATAACTTATTAACTTCTTTGACTATCTTTTCTCATTTGTTTAATAAAGATAATAATACCAATGCCTTAAAATCCTAGGTGGAGATACAAAGTAACAATGTAATGGATGTGAAAGAATTTTGCAAAGACTATAAAATGTTATACAAATTAAAGGGCTAAACCTTGCTGCAAAATTTAGTCACTTATCCATCCTTCCAAGCTCTTTACATGGGATAGTGAATTAGAGCGATGATAGTCTTAGAGGTCATCTCATTCAGGACTCTGATTTTATGTAAAAGGAAACTCAAGGAGAGAGGCAGAAGGAAAAGGACTTGCCCACAGAGTAATACAGCGCCTTAGTGCCCGGGATAAAAACTGTATAAGAGCACCTTATTCCCCTTAGATTCTCCCCACCGCCACACACCCATCTTTTCATAGGACAGTGTCTCATACAGGAGGTACATGATCAATAAGAGTTGAATTCAAATGAAACGACTTCAGGCATTGTGGAAATTTGAGGAGAATCAGGTGAGAGGGTCAAGAGAAGGCAATTTTCAGGCCAACTTGCCTTTGAGTGGCAAGCTCCATCCCTTAGGGAAGCACACTCTTCAGGATCCCTATTTCCATTTTCCAAATGCACACATCACTGTGAGGTTTTGAGGACTCTCAGCACACAGGACTTTTGGGAGCAGGGGATGTGACTATGTGGTAAGGCCAACCATTGAGGAAGGACTGACCTTTCAGTGAAGGTCCTAGCTCAGGAGGGTCCCATGTACATAGTGTGTCTTTGTCCAGAACAGGAAGGGCTCTGAAGAACAAAGTTGGGGAAATTTCCTGCTGTCATCTCTTTTTTTCAAGCTAGGTTTAGTCCTCCATGAAGGACTTGTGGGTTAACCCAGCACCAGCCCAACAACCCCAGATCCAGGCATCCTAGAGGTTATGCCAGGAAATGTAATCAGCAGTTGCCGGAAAGTAGAGGTTAATGGGGTAGCTGGTAGATATTTTGATTTTTTGATACCATTATAAATGGTATATATTTAAAGTTTTTAATTTTCCAATTATTTGTTGCTACATATAAACAAGCAATTGAATGATCTTACGTTTGTGACTTAGCTAAATTTACGAATTAGTACTGGTAGATTTTTCTAGGTTTCTTTAGAATTTCTATCACACACTATTATTCTTTGCTTGCCAAAAAAGAAAATTTTAGTTTTTCTTTTTATATTGACCTTTCTTCATTTTATTAATAGTTCTTATCTTGACTTTTTAGCTCTGGCTAGCATCTCTACTACAATGTTGAACAGAAGTCACAAGACTGAGCATGTTGGGCCTTCCTCCAGACTTGAAGGGAAAATGTTGACTATTTTATTACTAAGCACTATGTTAGGTATAGAATTGATTGAAGATGTCCCTTGTCAGATTCAAAAGATTCTCTTCTATTCCAAGACAGCTAATTTTTAAAAATATGAACCAGTATTTAATTTTATTAAATATGTCCTTGACATGTTTAGATATCATATGCTTTTTTTCCCCCACCCTTCTTCTGTGCGTGGGTAAACCACATTGATGGTTTTAAAGTGATAATCTAACCTTGCCTTTCTGGATAAACCATGTTTGCTCATTCTCATCTTTGTTATGTTTTACAGGATTCTTTTAAATAATTTATTTGTGATTTTCAGTATAAATTCATGGGAATATTGACTTGCAATTTTCATTTATTCTGAAATGCTCATCCCAGTTTTGATTTAGGGTACTGCTGGCATCATAAACTGAATGGGGTGTAGTTTTCCCTCCTTTCTTCTCCGAAACAATGTGCTTAACATCAGGGTCTTCTTTAAATGTTTGGTAGGATACACTTGTGAAACCAATGAGGCTTGAAAATTGTTGTAATTGAGAATTTAATTTTTTTTATTACCACAGATAGAACTTGCAAAGTTTTATTTATTTCTTGCTACCTTGTTTTGGAAAGTTGTACTTTAAAAGGGATATGTCTATTTTCACTATTTTGTAGAAACAATTTAATGAAGTTGTTTTTAATATCTCCTTATAATCTTTTTTTTTATTGTTGAATCATAGCTGAGTACATTAGTGCAATCAAGGGGTACAGTGTGCTGCTTTCATATACAATCTGAACCATTTTCATCAAACTGTTTGACATAGCCATCATGTCATTTTCTTAGTTATTGTATGAAGACATTTGTATTCTGCATTTAGTAAGTTTTGTCTGAACCCGTCTAAGATGCACCATAGGTGTGGCCCCCCCATTTCCCCTTCCTCCACCCATCCTCCCCCCTCCTCTCCCCTCCCTCACCACTTTCCCC
>CAUYRH010037296.1:0-10368 GCA_963574655.1 Perodicticus potto | reverse complement strand
TTCCCAAGTTGGGGTTAGGGAAGGTGAATTAGAAGGGAGAGTTTTGATCATGACTAGATCTCCAGGAGGGAAAAGTTCCTGTTTTAGTTAGTATGTCTGTCCCCAAAAGGGGAGCAGGACTTTCAGGCATGATTAGGGAGGCATGAGAGAACAGCAAGTCATCCCAATTGCAGCTTAGAGGCTGGGAGAAAAATTTGGTAACCAGCTGTCCAGACACCCCCTGTATAGTTAGGGATTTGGGAGATAAAAGACCAGGATTAGAGAGAAGTACAGAAAAAGTTGCTCCAGTGTCCAAAAGAAATTTTCTCTCTTGGCGCTCCACTATCAAGCAAACCTGGGGCTCTTGAGTGGTGATGACACAAGCTGGAGCCATGATAATTTGCCCCGGGCACTCTCAGTCCAGTTTGGGCTCCGATGGGGTCCCTGTGCTAGGAGGCCTTCGCCTGTGTCTCTAATGATTTCTCAAACCTGGCAGGGTGGTGAGCTTAAATCCTCCTTAGCCTGCTTAGGAGACACTTTAAATTGCTAACTTGGGCTAAGCAGAAGCTTACCCAGGAAAGCGCTTGTGGCTGGGATCACTCCTTAAGTGGCTATCCACTTACCCAGTGTGCCAAAACCCATCTCACCCTATGCCCCTGAGGGCTAAGGCTGCGAGGCGTCTCAGTCCCTGCCTTTAGGCTGCTCAGTCACTAGATTACTTGCTCCGGCCTGATGCCTGTTTTGCGACCCTGAAGGTGGAGCTTGCCAGGGCAGTTCTACCAGAATGGCTCCACACAGCCCACCACCAAACACTGGCAGCTCCAACTGGCTCGGTGGCCCAGTCTGGGGCCCCAGACAACACTCAAAAACCCCCGCACTCCTGCCCAAGTTCTCTCAAGGCAGTTCAACTGAGTGCCAAGTCCAAAAGAAACCCAGACAGCTCACAGGCAAGGCCTTTCCAGCCTGCAGTCCCACTGTTGCCCCACCCACAGCTGCCGACAGGATCAGACCAAACAAACAGACGCAACCACTTGCCCAATCTCCGCCACTTTTGCCTTCCTCATGGTGTCCAGAAGCCTCACGCTGTCTCCCTGTGTCCCCAAAGGGAAGTTTCTGGGCAGATCCTGCCTGCCAGAGATGCCTGAAGTCCTTTCTCCCCAGTCTCACAGTGCCCAACCTCAAGGAAGCTGTTACTCGGCCGCCATCTTGCTCCACCCCCGAGACGCCATTTTTTAATAAACCCAGAAGACAGAATGTATCAGATATTTTTGAGTAAAGAAAATACAACTGAAGCTTCCAGCCTGGAGTCTGGGGGTAGAAGGCAAAAAGAAAGTTGATGAGTTCTGCCATAGAGTAACTCAAGGGAAGCCCCCAGAGAAGAACTGTAGCTAAAAGTGAAAGGTAGGAGGTACAGTTTTGAGAGTGCCTGAATTTGCTTATAATTGTTAAGGAAGCCAAAGAACAAAGTAAAAAGTGTTTAAAACTTGGTCTGACGGAATAATTCCAGTTTTAGGGATGGTACTATGGGATGGGAACGTCCTTTACTCTTTCACAATTATTTTTTTCCCAGTTACTTTGTATAGCTTGAGAGACTGTGTTATCTTTTCTCATTGTGATCTTTTTTTATCCTCTCTGCTTAAGAGTGAATTCTGCTTTGTCTAATGTTATTTTCCTCTTTATTCTCTTGAATTAGGTAGTTAACAGGTCTCTACCATATGTTTTTCCTTGTTGCTTAATTAGGACCACCCTGTGATGCTTTTTCTCTCTTGGAACACTTGCCTCGATCTTTCCCCAGGCCAAAATAGGGTTTTTACAATTTTGATATTTGTCTTAGGTATTATAAGCACTTACTCTACTACCACATGGATACCTGGTAAATCCAGAATCAATCTGAAAACCTTTCTGCACTCATGATGCCAAGTGTTATCATGTCCCCATAGTCTGCAAAGGATGGTAAATTTTTAAAGCATAGACATCTCCAAATTGGGAGCGATGGTCCTACCCCTACAATCATGGGTTAATTGATTGTTACGGTGATGGTGTTGGAGGAGGAGGTTTGGTAGTGTGGTGGGGAAAGAGGAGTAGGGACAGTTTTGGAAGATAGGGCTGAACCGGAAGATATTTGCAAATGTTACAATTGGAAAGTGTTTCTGAATGTGCAGGATTGTGCAAGCCAAACAATTTCTTTATTCCTTAGGCAATCATGGAAATTTAAGCAGCCACAGAAGTTGAGTATGAGTATGGGGTAAAGAGAGGGAAATGGCTGGCAAGTATTCTAGTGGTGTTAACAGACCTGATGCTCTGTGCTGTTAACTTAAGCTTTGATATCTGACTGTAGTCTTGAATCCTGAATCTAGCCATGTTGGGTAAATATCTTGCTTAGTCTCGCTTAGTCTGTTACCTTTCATTTTGGCATGGGACCTACAAAAGAATAGAGCACATAGATGTATACAGTAGTCTCTCATCTGCAAGTCTCTCATCCCCAGTGGATGCCTGAAACTGTGGATGGTACGAACTCTATGTATACTGTCTTTTTTTCCTGTACATACACACTTATGATAAAATTTAATATATAAATTAGGGACAGTGAAAGATTAACTGCAACAGTAAAATTGAACAGATATAACAATGTATGATAATAATGTTATGTAAGTGTGTGTGCTCTCTGCCTCCCTCCGTCTCACAAAATTCCTTGTTGCGTTGAATCTTCTTTTTGTGGTGATGTGAGATGAAGCGAGGTGTTTGATATAGGCATTGTGATGTAGCATTAATCAGTTATTGACCTTCTCTTGGTATGTCAGGAGGAGGATCATCTGCTTAAAGTGATCCGAGATCACTGAGCCATGACAGTGTCCATGGTTGGATGTCAGGAGCAGACAGTGTGCGTCATTAATGTGCAAGTAATATATACAGCACGGATATCAGGACAGAGGGATGAGTCACAGTCACATCCTGGGTGGACAGAGTGGGTTAACACAAAACTTCATTATGCTACTCAGAACAGCATGCAAGTGAAAACTTATGAGTTGTTTATTTTTGTAATTTCCCGTTTGATATTTTCAGACCATGCTTAACTGAAGGTAACTGAAACCATAGGAAGTGAAACTGGAGACAAGGGGGAACAACTGTAATTCTCATAGGGAAATGAAGTTCTTGAGCTCAGATGATCAGCAAAAATCAAGGTTAGGCAGATAGAAGCCTAGACTGGATTTCGGTTCCTCTGTATGTTAAGTCTATGGTAGAATTTTTATCAAGATATTAAAATGCTTCTATACTTGTCTTCCTCCTTCATTAAATTATAAACTTGTCGAGGGTAGGTATGTGTCTTGTTAGCAATTTGCCTAGCACATAGTAGGTACTTAGTATTTAATGCTGAGTCAATACATAAATCTAATAACTTTCTTTGGAGTAGTTAAGAAACCTCTCAAACACTGTAATGTAAGTGTATATGTAATCCTGATAATATCGTGTTTCCTCATTAGCATGTATGTTTCTTAAGGAAAAGAAAGGAGTTTCTCAAGAAATACGATAACTTTCCTTACATTTTATAATACAGTATCTGTTGGTTTACTGATACCTTTCAATCTCCTGCATATGAAGATCACTACAAAAGTTTTGAGAAAGATTGTTTTATGGCCAGTTATTTCTATATCCAAGAAATATAGTTGTCAGTGGCATCCCTTCTAATTCGCCCGTGCAGGTGTCAACTTGCTCGTCTTATCTGTGCTGCTAGAAGGCACATTTCTTCTGTCCATGTGGCACTTGGTCAGAGTCAACTCTGGAGCTGGGAAGAGAGCACTTTCATGCGATGATTTTCTATTACTTTAAAAAGTAGATTAAATGAGTCTCAAAGCCTTGAGCATTTGCAGCAGGCTTTCCGGGCCCTTACAGCTTCCTGTGAAATAATTTTTCAGTGGTTTCAAGAATTTAGAAGAGGCCAAACTTCACTAGAAGTGAAGACGAGGAAAGGAGTGGGTGTCTGGTGACTATAGTAACTTACTAAAACATCACTGCTGTAGAAAAAATGGTTTGTGAAAACAATCAACATCTAAGAACACTGAAGTGGCACTACAGACTAGATCACCAGCAGTGTCCAAAATCTTGCATGACTATCTTCAAGTCAGGAACGTTTCATCCTGATGGGTTTCTCACACTTTGACGGATGAACAAAAGTGCATCTATATTGAATAATGCGAAGAGATGCTGGTCAGATTCAGCAGAGCCAAGTCTAGATGCATTTCTGACATCATTACTGGTGACAAAACCTGGATTTACCAGTTTGATTCAGACAATAAGCGTCAGTTGATGAACATCAACCAACAAAAGTGGTCCTCAAATGTCAGAAGGAAAATGATGACAATTTTCTTCTCCAAAGGTGGTCATGTTGCAACTGTTCCTCTGGAGGAAAAAGGACTATTACTGTTCAGTGGTATATAACAGCATGCCGGTCAAATGTTTGGGGGAAGCAAGAATGGCGGCCAAGGATAGGACTACAGGAGATGGTCTTGCGCCATGATAATGTGTCCTCCCACACAGCCAAATAATGAAATCCAGCACATATACTAGGTAGATTATGGTGGCCTGAAGTATATTTTTCTTTTCAGTTTAGTCTTTTTTTTTTTTGTAGAGACAGAGTCTCACTTTATTGCCCTCAATAGAGTGCTGTGGCGTCACACAGCTCACAGTAACCTCCAACTCCTAGGCTTAGGCGATTCTCTTGCCTCAGCCTCTCCAGTTGCTGGGACTACAGGTGCCCACCACAACGCCCGGCTGTTTTTCTGTTTTTGCAGTTCAGCCGAGGCCAGGTTTGAACCTGCCACCTTCGGTATATGGGGCCGGCGCCCTACTCAATGAGCCACAGGCACCGCCTTTCAGTTTAGTCTTGATAGGTTCTGTATTGTTGTAAACAATGTATATTAAGAGAAGCTGTTTGAAAATGTAGTTTATTCTTTCCTCTTTTCAGAATGATTCACTGCAGTTGTTGTATTTTACATAAGAGTTATCAGCATTTTACCATTTGGTTCTTTAGCCATACTTTTGAGTTCTTAAATGAATAAAATAATTATTTACTTTCAAAGTCTGTCAGTGATAATCACAATTTAATCTGGCAGTCTTTTTCAATATTAAATTTCACAAAATATCTTATAGTTGTTGATATAGTCAACAACTATATCACAACCTATATCTTAGCCATTTCCTAGTAAATCAAAAAGCTATGACAAAAGTTACATGAAATTATTGATTCTTTGTCATTTCACCATTAGATCATCTGTTCTGAAGTGATTTTTTTTAACTTTTGGAAAATTAATATCAAATTTCTTCTTGGCCAATGATATCTTCTATTTTGCTTTTCTATTCTCAAGCCTTTTCTTGAACCTCATTTGATAATTTTGACTTTCTGTTCTTTCTAGGATTATACTTGAAAGAGAATTATGATTTACTATGATATAACTTTAAAAACTTTTCAGCTTTACTTAAGCCAACATGATCCTATTGAATTTGCTTTCTTTTTCAATACAGCTTTTAATTTTTCTTTGGTGCTTTTGTGCTCTGTTTCTACATTTTTTTTTTCTTTGTTACTACTTAAGATTCTCCACTCCTACCCATCCTTTTCTTCTTTTGTTTGTTGCAGAGCCCTCCTGGTTTTAACCTAAACCAATCAGGGCATGGCATTTCTTTGGTCAAAGAAATTAGTTTATATGGGTCAGTAATGTAAACCATGGTTATTTTGGCTTCCCTCCACCTCCCCCCAAAAAAAAGTGGGAAAAAGAAAAACTTCTGTGTTGCTCTGGATTGTGTAGTGTGTACCTGTAAGACCAGGACCTGTATAGTCATTTTTCTGCTATCCTAACTTAATGTTATTAGAAGCCTGTATTTAAGAGTACTTATTAGAGTCTTGCATGAATCCAAGTTAAATGCATTTAGAAAAGAATTCAAAATAATAACTATGGATGACAGAGACTTAGGATAGCCATGATTTAATAAGGAAATTTCATTTTGTGGCATAGAACATTATATGCAGTTATGACTGATGAAATATTAGATTGTAAGTATTTGATACAGTTTTTGAATATTTATATCAATAATATAAATGTAATTGAAATATCCAGTATCCATTATCTTTTGACAGTGTTTGCTGTACAATTTGCTCAATAAGCCTAATCATTTAATACCTCAACAAGATGAGACATACATTCTTTAAGGTTCTCCAGGGGGCCAACTAGAACATCCCAAAGTTAATTATAGGTCAGAAAGTCTTAATTTCAAATTTTGATCTTGGAAAAATCCAAATATGTCAAAAGATTCAAAACATTTGAATAAAACAGAATCACAGGTTGGTATGAAGTAATGATGATTTTTTTTTTTTTTTTTTTTTTTGCCAGAGTAGTAATCAAAAGGCTTCAAAAGCAATGTAGAAAGTTACATGGTTTTTAAAAACCTTACCCCTTTCAAAGCTAAGTTTTTTCAAGTAATCAAAATTCTGGAAAACACCATGAAATTATCATGGTAAAATGAAAAATTATTTCTTAGGCCAATTATGAAAAAGGCAAAAAATCTTCTGCAGTGCGATTGCTTTTTCTTATCAGAAATCCACTAAAATAACTTGCAAGTTAAATTTGATGAAAAGGTTCCTTGAAATCAGACACAGTAAGAGTATGTCCAAGTTTTGGCTCTTAATAAAAGATGAGAAATCCAGTTACATGGAACAATTCAGACACACCAAGGAAAGCCAAGAGTATAGAATCAAGTTTTGCTAGAAGAAAACATTGCTTTTTCTAGGCCTACAAGACAAAATGTTTCAGTTTCAAGTCTAATGGCAGAGTTAGAAACCAGAAAGAAAAAAAACCGATGAAAAAATTAAAAGGGAGAGTTAACATCCTATCTAAGCAAAAAGATATATTTTTCAATGGGAGAAAGGAAAAGTTAAGGCAATAATGTAAGTCCTGCACATCATGTGCAGAGATAACAGCAAAAGTTGAACTTTTGAGATGTGAGTCTGAGAGGCTTCAAAAGGGAAATTTCACCTCTAGAAATGAAATTATCTTTCTTTAGGGAAAAGACAGCATTTCCAACCTGAATCAAGAGAAATTAAATGGAGTCCATAAAACAGAAAAAGCTACAGTGTAGAAGATGGCTATTAAAGAAGCAGATTTTAGAATTAAAATCAAAACCTCTTGCAGTTTTACTAATTACAGATCAGTACTTAAAAGAGAACCTTGGTCTAACATAGAGGACCAAATTTTTAGTTTTGTATCTATTTTTAATATCAAAGCTCAATCTTCAGAAAGACTTGTAAATCTAAGTATAGCCGACTTAATCACACACATATTTCTTTCATAAACATCCTTCATGAACTTTTCAAAACCTAAACAGATCTCTGACTACATGTTTAGACTTTCTGCTTTGTCCTGTATTTACTCTTTCTTAAATAACTCATCATTTTTTCTTTTGGACAAAAATTTACTACACGAGATTCTTTCTTATACAAAATTCTTCTCTTTTCCTTTTACTGTTCTTAGCAAAAATACAACTTCATATCTCTAACATTGTTTACATTTCCCTCTCCTACTTACTTGTTCCTTTTTATCTTATTTCTATTTCCATCGTAACACCGTATTTTGGAAACAGCCTTTAAACAGCCTCTGAATTGTACAAAATGATTCTTTTTCTCAATAAAGAATACATTTTTTATGCCTTTTAAATATTTGTTAAAAACACATCTTGTTTTGTATACTTTGTGTATAGAATTATATAGCAATTAAAAGTTTCTTAGTTTTCACCAAAAAAATTTTTGGTGAAAACATAGGAAGCAAGAAAATTTTGAACTATCTGTTATGTATCAGTACTTTATAGATTGAACTATTTGATAGTTTTACAAAATGTTTCCCTTATCAACACCAGTAGAAAAATTAGCAATTCGAAGTTGACAGAAAAAAATAGAGTACTTAGAAGGTTGTTCATGTCCACTCTATAGTGTTTAAAGTTTTTAGAGAGAGTTTGAAAACGGATCCCTTGAGCTCTGGATTTTCCTTGATGTAATTTGCCCATCAATTAAAAAATGTGCATGAGAAGCGAGCCATAACCTATAGTCCTCTGGAGTTCCAGAAGACCTGGCATGCCTTAACATTTGAGAATGTCATTTCATTTTTAACAGTCACTCCAGAGCAAAGGAATTCCTTCGATTCACTGAGGTAGACACCATTCTGCCAGGGGAATGTGAGGAGTTTAGGCTGGTGTTCTTAGATTGTAGCTTTTAGTTAGCCATCCTGTGTCCACAAAGCTACAGGGATCAATAACAAGAGTGATATTGTTCCAAGATCATCAGGCAGTTGCTGGGCAGAAGTGTTTTTTGTAAGAGATTGTGATGGCCTTTCTGCAAGATTGATGTTTTTTGCAGTCTTCTATGATAGTTTTTGTTACCAGGTTATTTTTTTTTCCTTTTCTTTTCTTAATACAAGTGTCTCCATTTTGGTTCTTACGACTTTAATCTTATATAGAATCTGGAAAATACGGAAAAGAAAAGTTTCAATTTTATTTTACAAAATGTGAGTTATACCACATAATTGTAGTTTCCTTTCTAAAAACTCTTTAGAGTGTTTCTTGTGATGTAAATGTTCTTTTAAAATGATATTTTTAATGATAACATAATGCTCTTTTTTAATGGCAGGACCACAGTGGTAGTTATTTATTGTTCAACATTTTTTGTTTCATCATCGTTAATTTAAGATGATATTGCGAACCATTTAACTCATTTTCTTTTGGCAAAGGTTACAATGGTGTTGATTTTAAGTGACTGTTCACTTTTTTTTTTCCTTTAACTTTTTATGGACCTTTTTATTCTTTTTTGCTTTTCTAGAAAAGAGGAGTAAATTTTATATCACATTGACCTATACTTTGTATAAGGTAGTATTTCTTCAAGTGTTTTTCTTGGATCATTCAATGTTTTAGATGCCCTTATTAAGAAATGACTTATTTGATAAACAGTATATAATCCTATAGGCTCACAGTAGACATTAAAGACTTCAAAGAATCTTGCAGATACCAAATCTCTTCATCTTTGTTTACGTTATATTTTCCCCCAAGATATTTTACAGTACAATGGAGATGAATCTTGTACTGAAAATGTTCCTTCACTGTGTCTTACCCTATCCTCTTTCTCTTAGTCTGAAATAGGAAAATCGTCAATAATACAACGTCTAAGTAAAAAAATTTTAGTTATATGCTCTGCTTTTTCCACAGTTATTAACACATTTCTCCATGGTGTTTACTTTTTCAGTAAATACATTTTGTTTTTAACTAGACAACTCTTAACTTTTTTTTTAAACAATGAATTGAGGCCTACTTAGTGGTAATTTTAAAGGAAATAGTCAAACAAGCAGCTCTCCCTGCTTACTGTAGTGTCAAGTTCCAAACACATAACTTCTCCCACTCCCACAGCTTACATTATCCCTGCGATTAAAATGAGTACAAAACCATCAAAATCATTTATTGTAATTTTATAAAATGAGTCTCACAACTTAAATTTTTAGCAAGACCTATTTTTAATGGTGAATCATTGTACAAATGAGTTTTTGTTCTGTTCTTTTCTCTTCATGACTGCATACATCCTTTTCTTCCTTGCATCTCTTGTTCCTTTTAAGAACCTTAATCAGTTTCCTTTATGGGGGAAGAAGGTTGTCATCAGTGAAAGAATTATCCTTTTATTCATTCCCACTCTCCTCCCTCACTTCCTGTATATCCATTTTTTTCTAGAATCATTAATTTCTTATTTTTCTTGCCCTTACTTTAATCTATATATATTCATCATGTTCCTCTTCTTTGTTTTACATCTCTTTAAACCTGGTTTGCCCAGTTCTTTCTCTCCTTTGATTATTTCCTCAGCTTAGCTAACCCAGAGTACTATCCATTTTTTTCTCTCCCTACTTGGTTGCTTTACCTTAGTTTTTACTCTTATCAAATACAGGGTGGACTACTTTGTGTGTAGTCTACTGTGTTATACTATTTTAAATGCACACAAATTTTATGCTCACCCGGAAGATTATATAGGAATATTTTTCACTTAAAAATTTGGAACATCTGGCTAAGGTATAGACATGGGTATATATCTTCAAATGATAGTAGTGACAGGAAGAACACTACTAGATTATGAATCAGGAAAACTGAGGTCTTATTCCTTTTCCAATATAATTGTATCATATGGCCTGTAATGTGAAGAACACGACCTATCTTGCCTATCTCACGTGACTTTTTTTTTTTTTTCTTTTTTGAGACAGAGCCTCAAGCTGTCACCCTGGATAGAGTGCTGTGGCATCACAGCTCACAGCAACCTCCAATTCCTGGGCTCAAGCGAGTCTCTTGCCTCTGCCTCCCAAGTAGCTGGGACTACAG
>CAUYRH010037295.1:0-17131 GCA_963574655.1 Perodicticus potto | reverse complement strand
TTTCATTTGCATATTTTCTACCTTAGAAGATCATTAAATATCTTCTCAAGGTTAGCCCATGTCCTTTTTTCCTTTGGTCTTAAACTTCACTATCTTCAATGCTTGGCATTAGTAAAGAGCTCAAGAAATATTGTATGTTAAATGGCTTAAGTCTTTGAATCTCTAGCTTTAAGCACAGGCTAAGATGTTATGCACAGTCTTCAAAATACCATTTTTTGAATCTAGCCACAAATTTGAAAAATATTATACAAATTGATAGGAAGAAATAAATTATTTGCAGCTAGAGTAGTGTTCATTAATTTATTCCGATGCCATTGCTGACATTGTGAAAAAATGATATAGCAGTTGTTTTAATCAGAGTAGAAAAAATAATTCATGCATTATTATATGCTGTGAACTATTAAAAGGCAAGTTTATTTTATCTCTTTGAAGTCAACTTCAGTGAAAGTAGGTTTGTACTAGCTTTGTAGATTAAATAGTTCATTCATTTAGTTAAGTTTCTATGATGTGAGGAAAACTGATGTTTTCACAGAAAAGCAAAAACATCCCACCATCAACCCCCCCCCCATTTTGACAGTAACCATTCTTCAAATGCTTAAATCTTAGTACCAGTCAGCTGTTTTTTGTTCTGTAGCAAGTTATGCTCTACCTAAAGTAGAATAATTATAGCTTTCCTAAAACTTAAGACTTCTGTCAAATTCTAAGACCTTTAATCATTGACATAAAATATTTCGTAGATTTTTTAAAAATTCCCCCCTCGACATACACAGTATGCTTTCTATTCAAAGTTTGTATGCCATGATACTATTTTGGAAGTGAGATATAAATACATACTCTTGAATATTTTGTAGTCTTGTGATTTTTTGTTTGTTTGTTTGCTTAGTTTGAACAGTAACAATATACTGGAAAGAAATATTATTGCAAGGTGTCAGTTTGAGTGGCTTCAGAAAGGAAGTCTGATTTAACCACAAACAAGTACAATCAGCAGTATAAGAATTTGTAGTACTTTAATTGCCTTGTTAAAGAAAGTGGCTTTCTTGTTTCACTTAAGAAGAAAAACAAAAATAGGCCTAGTACTAGTAGTCCTGATATAAGTCACAGAAGCCAAATAATAAAGGTTGGAATGGTGAGAGAGGGAGAGAGAAGAAGAAACAGCAACTAGAGTAAAGAATTGTAGATTTTAGTAGAGGTATGGGGAAATACACGAGTGTTAAATGTTATTAGTAGAATTGTTCAAAATAATCCTTTAACGAATGTGTGAAAGAGTAATTTTTGATAAGTAAATTCTTATTCCTTCATTTATTAACCATCCTAATCAATACTGTTATTTTGAAACTTAGCTTAAAGTTTTACTCAGACGTTTAGATTAAGGAAAATTATTTTTGACATTTACTGTCTTAATGTTGACCTCTTTAGTGTTAGCAAGATTGAGCACATCACATATTTGCTTGGTTAGTTTGCCGGCCCTAGTGCCATAGCAGTTCAGTGAAATGATTTTTCATTCCTCATCAATGAGAGAAAATATTTGCTAATACAAATGTAAACTTAAAGTTAGTGACTTGACTTTGCAGACCATTGTTCTTACACCAGGCAGGTTTTGTTTAGAGAAATCAACAAAAGCAATAATGCTAGTAAGAACTGGAGAGATAGGGGTAAAAGGGGCCTTACTTGGTTTTAATTCTCTCAGAAACTGGGAATAATATTACTTTTGACTTTTAATTGATCTCTTTTAAACTTGGCAGCTTCTTTTATCTTAATTTTACCATGTTGGACGTCAGTGAGGTATAATAAAAAAAGACTTGGACTTTAAAGTCATATGAGTCCAAGTTCAAGTCTGAGTTCTATTACTAACCATAGCTATATAGTATTAGACATCACTCAAACGCTTTGCACCAAGGACTTTTTCTTTAGAAAAATGCAAATAGTAATAGCTAGCCTGCATGGTGGTTTTGACTACGTGATCTGTATGTCTTATGTTACCTTGTGCAGTACCTATCTGGAACCTAGTAGGCATCAATAAGTAGTATTGAAAGTAAAGATATGTACTATGAAATTCTGTGCTTTTTAAGGCAGCTTTTCTTCCTTGTAACTTTTTTTTTTTAAGAGGCAGAGTCTGAAGTGGTCACCTTGGGTAGAGTACTGTGGCATCACAGATCACAGCAACCTCCAGCTCTTGGGCTTAGATGATTCTCTTGTCTCAGTCTCCCGAGTAGCTGGGACTACAGGTGCCCACCACAACGCCCGGGTATTTTTTGGTTTTAGTTGTCATTGTTGTTTGGCAGGCCCAGGTCAGATTCAAACTCGCCAGCTCCAGTATATGTGGCTGGCGTCCTAGCCGCTGAGCTACAGGTGCTGAGCCTGATAACCTTCTATTTTTCAAAGTTGTTCTGATCGCATTGGATATGTAATGTAAATAATAGGAAGTAATTTTACATATGGAATTTTACTTTATTAGGCTTTTTCTTCAGAGTATCCATTTACTTTGTTTTTCCTTAACAAGATGAAAATAAATTACTTCTGTACTGTTTAATTTACTGTAACTCTTTAGATCAAGGATAAAAGGAACAAAACATCACTGTTACTTTTTAATCAAAGAATTGCATGAGGATTATTAATTCTTAGTATTTTTCTTGCCTATTCCTGTGGGAAACTCCAACATTTTCGATTTGAAGTTAGTTCACAAATCTGTAGTTCAGTTCTTTCATAGGAAAAGCATTAGAAAATTGGCATGGATCAGATTTTTTTCAGAACACTTCAAATATGAGGTTAAATATAATACTGTAAAACTTGTACAAATTTATCTGTATAAAATAATCTTTGTACATTTTCTACTTTAAGTTAACTAGCTAATTTTTTTCATTATTTCAGTAATACTCTTTTCTGTGTCTGTATTTCACATTCAAGAGGGAAAGAGTGTTGTCTTTCTCTGTGTTTATTGGATTAACTATGATTGTCTTTTACTTTGATTTTTTTTCCTAAAATTTTCGTCTTAATCCATTGAGTAAATTTGTGTGATTGTAGAATATTTTGCTTACTAATTAGTATTAAATCCTGTCTGTATAAATATAATTTTAACATAATATACCACTTATATCATTCAGTAAACTTCAGAACTGTTCCTGGTACTATAATAATACTTATTACTGAAATATAAATTCAGTTGCTGTATTTGTTGTTAAAACAGTTAAAAAAAACGGACTGCATTTTGTTAAGTATGTATGTTTAGAACATTCTGCTCTGTGCATGTATGAAATCTGTATCCTAGAGGTAATAAATAGACTTTAGTTTTACATATGTGCAGTTTTTGTGAAGTCTATAAAATAAAGCCAGAAGCCCAAATAGTGATGGGGATCCAGCCATTAATCATTGGATAAATGACATGTTTTATCCATTCCATAAAGAACTGTGAGGTACATGTTGGGTCTTCTAAATCTTGTTTTTATAGCCAAAAAATGAACATGTATGGAGGATAATTTGGGTTGTATGTGCACAACATTTTTATTTTTGTTTTGACCAAATATCATTATTTTGAAAACTTATTTTGAGATCCTTCAGATGGGTTACTTGATTTTAATAATAATTTGGTCAGCAAATTAATTTTGCTTTTTTGCAGTTTGTAGCAGTTTATCTTATAAGCAGCAAAGCCACTAATTATTAAATTGAAGAAAATATCCTTTAACAAATAATATTTAAATCTATGTTATAAACCCTATCACATAGGAACTTGCTTTACATTCTTGACATTCTGTGGATGATTTTGTCTTTTATGCTTTTGCTACGGCATTTCCTGATTAAACATTGGTGCTTATTCATCATTAAAAAATATAGAGAAGGGCTCGGCGCCTGTGGCTCAACGGGCTAAGGTGCCAGCCACGTACACCTGAGCTGACGGGTTCAAATCCAGCCCGGGCCCGCCAAACAATAATGACGGCTGCAACCAAAAAATGGCCGGGCGTTGTGGCGGGCGCCTGCAGTCCCAGCTACTTGGGAGGCGGAGGCAAGAGACTCGCTTGAGCCCAGGAGTTGGAGGTTGCTGTGAGCTGTGATGCCACAGCACTCTATCCAGGATGACAGCTTGAGGCTCTGTCTCAAAAAAAAAAAAAAAATATAGAGAAGATAGTAGTATAGGCAAGAAGATAGTTGCTTTTTAAAAAGAATTCAGAGTGGGGAGGATGGGTAGAGGGAGGATAATTGGTGGGATCACACCTATGATGCAACTTACAAGGGTACATGTGAAATTTACTAAGTGTAGAATATAAGTGTCTTAACACAATAACTAAGAAAATGCCGCGAAGGCTATGTTAACCAGTTTGATGAAAATATTTCAAATTGTATATAAAACCAGTACATTGTACCCCATGATTGCATTAATGTGCACAGCTATGATTGAATTAAAAAAAAAAAAAAAAGAATTCAGGACAGATTACAAATTCCATTTTAATCTGTTGAGCACAGATGGTGGAATAGTTGCTGGGTTAATTTTTAAAAGGCAATTGTGACCTAATAAACATGGATGTCTACTCTTCAGAAGTTAAGCAGTTGTACTTAGGTATCATTATAGTTATGTATTTACTAGAATTGAAGAGAAAATGTGCTCAGGGATTGGTATCATATAAAAGTATCTGGGATAAGGATACTGTGTATTTACATTGAGAGTAACTGTTGCTGTTTACCCTGTGTCTAGCATGTACCTGAACTGTGCTTGACTAAAGTACTGTTTGCCATTCTCATGATGATTTTCTAGGAAGTGGAAAAATAAACACATGGTATGGGGATTTCAGAAGAAAATTCCCACTTCCACATGTGGCAATTCTGCTTTTTTGCATATAAAAGTGCATTGATGCATTTGTTGGGCTTGCATGCTCTTTGAGCTTTGTTCAACTGAGGTGATGGATTGGCCTGAGACAGCTGAATGAGACAGCCTCATTCTCTTCATGAGATTTCCCCCTCGTGAACAGTGGCACACATTTAAAGGATGACTGTCTGGAGCCACTGCTACAGTTCTGCAAGAACAAGTAGTACTTTGGGGAGGACGGTAACTATGGGAAAATTGAACTAGTAATGTTAGCCAAACCAAGCTATCCATCAGTACAGCACCTTTTATAGGATATCACATGATCAAACGAATAGAAAGAAACTCTGTTTCATACACCTGCTATAACACGTCTGTGCAGAATAGCTGGCTAAACCAGGAAATTTTGCCTTGAATTCTTTCATTGTCCCATCTTTACATTCTTTGTTATTCAAACTAACTCACTTATCCAATATTTTTGAGTTCCTGCTGTGTGCGAGGTATTTTGCTAGGTGCAGGGGATGGACAGGTGAGTAAGATACAGTTCTTGTCCTGCAGAGACATACAAATAAGTGTGATACACTGTGATGAATGTTGTGACAGAATTAAATATAAAGTACTTTAGGATTCAGAGGAGGAGATATCTGCTTCAGTGAGGGATAAAGGATATGACAGGGAAACTTACAGGAAGGATGACCCTTGCATGTCAGATGGACAAGGAAGAGAGGTCCGGGCTGCAGGTAGAAAGATCTAGAGAGAGAAATAGCATGCATAAAGGTTAGAGGTAGGAAAGTTCACATATATACAGTAATCAGGCATCATCCTGTGATTAGATACCAGTGGTAGGTTAATAGAAATGAGGTAGAAAAATAGAAGACAGAGTGCTACCTAAAGGAGATTTGACTTCATCCTATAAATGATAGAAGACAATTTCTTAAATTAAAATTCTCGAAAGACTGGCAGCAGTGTAGAGAATATGTTAGAAAAGAACCAGGCTTGAGAGAAAGAAGCAGGCCTATAGCATCTATTTGAAAGTTGAGAAGGACCTGAAGTAAGGCTGTGATGATGGGGTAATTAAGAAGAGTAGTTTAGGTATTTGAGAAGGGGATACTGAGTGTAGCAAAGCAAGATAAAGATCACACATGCCCTGGCTTGAATTGTGGTGCATGGTGTGTGATACTGGCTGATACAGAACAGACCATGGGAGTAACAGGTGAGGAGATGTTTGAGTGCTGTATGTTGATTTTAAGGTTCTTGGTGGGGGGAGAAAGATGAAAAAAACATCATTTTATGTTGGGGAGAGACAGAGAAGGCTTCTGTGACTAAATGACATTTGAGCAGGTACCTGAATGAAGTGATAAAGGGAAAGAGCTTTCCAAATAGAGGTGGTAGCAAATACAGAGGCCTTAGGTGAAAGTATGCTTGCCATCTTCCGGGAGGAGGAAGGGCAGCCAGAATAGTTGGAACTGAGTGGAAAGTGAAAAGGTAGGGCAGATGAGATCCTCGTGGATGTCTGCTTTTCATGTAGGGTCTTTAGATTGTGATAAGGACTTTAGATTTTACTCAGGATGATAGAGGAAGCTACTGAAGGGTTTTAAGTTATAATCTAATTTGCCTTTTCTCTTTCACTTCTTAGAACATGATTTATTAATTGGTGTTTGTATGTGTATAGTTCTACAACATTTATCATGTGTATAGATGCCTGTAACCCTTACAGTCAGGATATAGAACTATTCCATCATCATAAAGAAAACTCTTGTGTGTTACCTCCTTAACTGACTCACCTTTCCCTCCAACCCTAACCCCTTAGCTAACCCCAGCAACCACCCCTTTCTTCCCTATCACTGTAATTTTATCACTTAAAGAATGTTATATAAATGAATCATATTTTATGTTAATGTTAGAAATTGGCCTTTTCTTCCATGCAGTATAACACCCTTGAGATCCATCCAAGTCGTTGTATCTATCCGTAGTTTGTTCCTTTTTAGTGCTAAGAAGTATACTATTGTATGTGTACCACAGTTGTTTAACCATTCACTAATTTGAAGGATTTTTTTGCCTTTCTGGTTTGGGACTATAAAAATCAAGCTGCTGCTAACAGTTTTGTGCAGGTTTATATGTGAAGATACATTTTTATCACTATAGGATGAACCAGGAGAGCAACAGTTGTGTTGTGTGATATATGTGTGTTTAACTTTATAAGAAATTATTAATACCAGTCTTCTCCAGAGTGGCTGTGCCATTTTATATTCCTACCAGCAATACATATGTGAGATCTAGTTTCTCTGCATCTTCATCAGCATTGGTATTGTCAATACTCCATATTTCTTATTTCAGCCAGTCTAATTAAGGGTGTAGTAACATCTTTCTCTAGTGACTAATGATGTTGAACAGATTTTCATGTGCTTCTCTGCTGTCTGTATCCTCTGTGGTGAAGTGGCTGTTCTAGTCTTTTGCCCATATTCTAATTGCATTGTTTTTTTGTTGAGGGAGAATTCTTTACACAATGTAGATTAAAGTCCTTTGTTGACCATGTGATTTACAAATACTTTCTCCTGTTATATGGTTTGTCTTTATATCTTCATAGCAGGGTCTTTTGCAGAGAGAAAAATTTTAGTTTTGATTAAGTCCATTATATACCTTTTTTTCTTTTATGGGTTGTGCCTTTCTTGTCAAGAATATTATGGCTAGTCTCTGTGTGAAAGATTTTCTCCTATTCTAAAAGTTCCCTAAAAAATCATACATGTATAGATTTGTGATCTATTTTGTTTTAATTTTTATATGAGGTATGAAGTTTAGGTTGAAGTTCATTTTTTTTAACCAATGGATAACCAGTTCCAACATCATTTGTCGAAAAGACTATCCTCCTTTCACTGAATTGCTTTTATACCTTTGTTAAAATCAGATGGCCATAATTACAAGAGTCTATTTCTGGATTCTCTATTCATTGATCTTTGTGTCTATAATCCCATCAGAACCACAGTGTTTGATTATTGTGGCTGTATAGTGAGTCTTAAAATTAGGTAGTGAAATTCTTCAAACTTTTTTTTCCTTTTTCCAGTTGCTTTAGCTATTCTAGTCCCTTTCGATGTAAAATTGAGAATCTACAAAAGTGTCTTGCTTAGACTTTGGTAAGAATTCCATTAACCCTACAGGTCAATTTGGAGACACTTGACATTTTTATTTTTTTGAGTTTTCAAAATCTGTGAACGAAGTATATCTCTCCATTTATTTAGGTCTTGAATTTTTTTCAGCAGCATTTTGTAATTTCCAGTATACAAATCCAATAGATATTTGAATGATTGTAATTGGTATTGTGTTTTTAATTTTACTTTAATTGTTCATTCTTAGTATGTGGCAATATGATTGATTGCCGTGGATAGATGTTATCTTCTGAGACCTTGCTAAAATAACCAACAGTTTTAGGAGGTGTTTTGTTGTTGTTTGGGGTAGGGGGATTGGAAATTCTGCAGGGTTTCTAATGTGTCTGTGAATAGAGACAATTTTATTCTTCCTTTCTAATCTGTATGCACTTTATTTCCTTTTCTTGTCATACTGCTCTGACTACCACTTTTAACTGTATTTCCTAATAGTGGTGAGAGCTGATAAGTTTATTCCTGATCTTAGGGGAAATGCATTCAGTCTTTTCACTGTTAAGTTTAAGTGCTCACATGGAGCACATTTTGGGGAGTAAACAGGGAGACCATATTAGAACTTATTACAGTAATCTAAATTAGGAAGATAATGGTGGCTGAGATAAGGGTGGTAACAGGAAAGAGTGAGAACAGATTTTGGTATGTTTCAAACCTTGTCTGGGCAAGAACCGCCAATGAATTAGATCTGTGGCATAAAGGAGAATTCAAGAATGACTCTGAGATTGTTGGCCCACGCAATTTTAAGTATGAAGTTGACTTACTTGCAGAAGAGTAGTAAAAAATAGCAAGTTTAGACTGAGCTGGGCAATCAGGAGCTTGTTTTTGAACGTGTTAGCTTTGAAATCCCTTTTATATATGTAACCAATAATATCAAGTAGGCAATCCATTCAGTATACAAAATAGAATTCAGGTAAAAAATTCAGACTGTGTCCCCAATACATTGGGTTACGTAGCTGCCCACGTAACAGATACCTGGACAAAGACATTAGGAAGGAATTAGGGAGCAGGGGATGAATGCAAGAAATTGTTGTCAGAGTAATTAGTGAAACTTTGCCATTGGCTGTATGTGGAAAGGAAAATAACTGAAGACTGAGGTTTCTAGCTTCAGAATCATGTTATTTATAATTAACAGAGAAATAGATTATTAAGTATTTGAGCTGAGTTTTGGAAAAGATGACTTTAGGTTGCTAGCATGGTATTGTTAGAATATTAGTTTACTTTTCTAGTTCCTCCCTCCCTCACTCACTCTGAATTCCATTTCTATTAGTCTGAGAACTTCACTTCAGGAAAAGTCTTTTTTTTTAAAGTCATAATCAACAATAGAGCTTGAAATGTGTGGAGAGCAATTTCTCATTTTCTAGCCTCATTCTCATTATCTTCTTTCAGTTCCTTTCCCCAAGTGAAAAAGATTACTTAAAATAATATTTACCATCATCATCGCTACCACCCCACCCTACTCCTCCTCCAGGATAAGTTTTTATATGAAATAAATGAGACAAATTGGCAGATTTCTTTGAAGAAAAACAAAAGTTTATAAAGTGTTCATGATTAAAATATTAATTAGTCAGTGAACAGAGTAATACCTTATTCATCTAGTATCATTAAGTAATAAATACTCTGCAAAAGATGATTGAAACTTACCTCAAAATCTATTTCTTTAGAGACTTTATAGAGATTTTTAAAAATATATGTTATATATAAATGTATAGAGATACAGATACAGCTTTAAAATTTATTTCTTTATAACGTTTTGCTTTTTGAAATAGGGTTTGAAATAAACCTCCTCTATGCCCCCAATATTAAACCTTTTCTGGAAAATAAAAACAATTTTTTGTTTCAGAGCTTCAAAGTGAATCAGGAACCCTAGGTTCTAGTCCAAGGCCTAGAGCACTACATTGCTGTGTGAGAATTGAATCCATGGACTCTAGAACAGTAACTAGCATGTAGTAGGTGTATAAAAGATATGTTTGGAATGAACATATGGAATGTTCGTGCCTTCTTTAGCACTCTATCCATGATTTATTACTTGTAATTCATTGATGCCTAGTGAATAAACTTCTGAGTTTTTAGAAAAATAGGAGTATCTAAGTTCTGATAGAGATGAATTGTAAGTGTAATTTATAATGTCTGTTTTAGCTGCTTAGTGGAATTTTTGGCCTTCTCTTGATATGTTTTTTGGTACTTCAAGTTGGTAAACAATGATTATCTAATTATTAAGACTTGGTCTATTGAGGTCACTTTATTTATTGAGTATATAAGGAATGCCCTATAGTATTAAGCACAGAGGCCATGTCCCAAGGATCTTACTGCTTCGGTGAGGAAAAGAGAAGTGGAACTGCAAGAGAATAATTAAATGTTGAATCATAAAGCAGTGACCTACGGGTACATTAGTAGTGCTAGGATCAGAGACCACTGTGAGCTGAAGCAGGAGAAAAAGGACCCAAGGAAGTGAAACTAGAATTTGTTTTCAAAGGTCATTAAGATTTTGATAATGACCTGGAAAAGAAACAAAATGACATTCTAAGCAAGGGCAGTGGCATAGTAAGGAAAAAAAGGAGAGAAAGCAGGTTGAACATGTTCAGGCAAGGCTGACTAGATTCCTAAGGGTGTGAGGATTTGTGGGAAATAGAAGTAGGTAGATTTACTAGAGTGATTTTACTCTAGGATACAGGATCCTCTAGGGGTCTGGTGATAGAATTTAGAGGGCTTAATGCATTTGGACAAGGAAAAATATGATATCTATATTTTCATTAGTTTCTAACTGAAATTTAACATTTCTTTCCACTATGATTTTGAGCAACAGACCACAAAAATATTACCAGTACCTGTGTATATATTATGAATACAAAATACAGATACTATGTCGTTGCAGATTATTTTACAATTGTGAATATCACTAGATATAATTTATGCATATTACTGTATCAAAATTAGGGTTGTTAGACATCTACTAGATTCTGTTGTATTAAGTGTTAATAAGGAAGCATATATATGACTGTATCACAAATAAGGTTTTAAAAAATACTTGGTCACTGTATTTCAGTGTAATTGATTTATTTGGTAATCATGTATTTTATACATTTGAAATCATATTTTCCCAAAAATAATTAACTATATATTAGCAAATTGGCCTTCTTTGTAATTCTAAGTATTATATTTTATACATTTAAATCTTCTGAGAGGGAATCTATAGCTTTCTCTGGGCTGCTGAGGGATCCATGACCCCTGATCTAATGGAACCAAACTAGAGAAGGCTGAAAACCACACTGAGGGGTTTTGGCCACAGTGATAAGCAGGAAAGGAGCCTAGTCAGTTTTGTTCATTTGTTTGTATTGTCTCGATACAAAAGAAATGTAAGTTAATTTAGAAAATTTTAAAGTTAGAACAGGTTTTTAAAGGGGGGGGGCTCTTTTCAGCTCACAACTGTAGAGAAACTAATTTAAAAAGATAACAAAAACTCGTCTGTAATTCCAGTCACTCTCCTTACTCTCTTATCACAAAACTGTTTCAGTTTATTAAATCTTGTGCAATTGAGTGAAATATTTAAAGTGGTTATATAGGAACATTTCTTAATCAGTTGTACTAATAAACCAGGTGGGGAAGATGGTGATGGCGGGGAGATAACCAAAGGTCTGGTCATGTAGATGTTGGATGATAGGGATAGCTTGGTAGCAGTAGGGATAGAGGAAGATTCCAGGAGATACTAGAAAGAAAAAAAATCTAGAACCTGGTAGTATAGGGGCTGAAATGTGTCTTATATAACTCTTCCAGCAAGGTCTGAAACATCACCCTATAATTAGACACTAATATTTCTGCAGTGAAAGCTGGAAATATTCACAGTTAAATCAAGCCTGTAAATAACCTTTTGTCAGTTCATGTCAGATTTTTGTCACCACCAGATGAGTTTCCCCATGAAGCTTTATGAAATAATCTTTTCATAACTTTTTTAGATTTCAGAACTATGGAAGTGATTGTGTCAATAGACTGTAACATCCAGTGAGGAGTCTTAGGAGTTGTGTTTTGAGGAATTTAATTATAAAATGGATGAGATTTGAAGGAGTTCAGTAGGCTCGGTGCCTGTGACTCAAGCGACTAAAGCGCCAGCCACGTACATCTGAGCTGGCGGGTTTGAATCCAGCCCAGGCCCACCAAACAACAATGATGGCTACAACCAAAAAATGGCCGGGCGTTGTGGCAGGCGCCTGTAGTCCCAGCTACTTGGGAGGCAGAGGCAAGAGACTTGCTTGAGCCCAGGAATTGGAGGTTGCCGTGAGCTGGGATGCAACAGCACTCTATCCAGGGTGAAAGCTTGAGGCTCTGTCTCACAAAAAAAAAAAGGAAAGAAAGAAAGAAAAATGAAGGAGGTTAGTAAAGGTAAAGAAAGAGAAGAGACAACTCAAGGTAACTTAATTTCTCAGGCTGAAAAGAAAATTGTTACTTCTGACAAAAATAGAAGGTTAGAAGAAAACTCATTTAGGAAGAGTTTAAATTTAATTATGTAAGCACAATTAAGAGGAAAGAACTTGTTTTTGCTTCACATGACATTCCCTTTTATTTTTTGTGTCTTCTGTTTCATAGCTAAATCAGCTTAAAAACTTGGAAGTGTTGGGGTATAAAATTTACTTTTAAAATGCTCTCTTCATTCTCAGCACCTGACAAGGAGCCTAACAGACTCACATTGAGATCTTAAAGCATTTCTACATTGAGAATAGTTAGAAACATGTTGCTAGCTAGTGAGGTTGTAACCCTACTCATGGGCAAGACCTGGAAAATAAACTAAAAGGAGTAGAGTGCGGTATTCATCCCCTAACAGAATTCTTTTCTGTATGGTTGAATCATTCTGTGGCCATGTTTATAATAATGTGAATATATTTACAAGTAGTAGCAGTTCCGCAGCAGTGGTAGCTGCCATGTGTCAGGCACCGTTCTAAGTGCTATAACGAGCAGCCCACGGTATTTGCCTCTTGCAGACTGGTTCAGGACATCAGTCCGGATGGAAAGCATTAGCATAGGGAGTAGCTTGATTTTGTTCAAAAATCTGAAATGTAGCTAACTAATACATGAACATGTAGGATCGAGTAAGTTTTAACTTTTTTACCATTCTGTGATTTTTCAAATCCACTTTGATAAGTAGATTCAAACATCAAATTTGTTATATAATTAAAAATCTCTTAGAAATAGGGACGTGTCTTTTTTTTTTTTTTTTGAGACAGAGCCTCAAGCTGTCACCCTGGTTAGAGTGCCTTGGCATCACAGCTCACAGCAACCTCCAATTCCTGGGCTCAGGTGAGTCTCTTGTCTCCGCTTCCCAAGTAGCTGGGACTACAGCCCGCCACAACGCCTAGCCATTTTTTGGTTGCAGCCGTCATTGTTGTTTGATGGGCCCAGGCTGGATTCAAACCCGCCAGCTCAGGTGTACGTGGCTGGCGCCTTAGCCCGTTGAGCCACAGGCGCCGAGCCTAGGGACGTGTCTTTAACAAAAATGTAGCAAGACCTAATGATTACTCTTAAATTTTGTTTGATTACTTCATTTATATTTACTGTATATAAATGTATGCATTTATTTTGATCCGTAATTAATAGGCAGATTTTGTCTGTAGCAAGTAAACTTTTACTCAGATTTGGCTGACTTACATGATTGAAATTTTATGTTTTTCTCTTTTTGAATAAGGATGTTGAACTAGATAATCTACAAGAGTCCTTTCAACATCAAATCTGTTCTGAATGTTTCAGTTTCATCAAGTAGAATAGAATGCTTAGACTACAATTTAAAGGAGATTCTCCTTGTATTATGCTGTGAGCATAGATGAGATGCCAGAGAAACAAGTGGAAGAATGAATGACCTAACTTTGTACATCCTTTTGGCAAATATCATATTAAGAAAAGGGATAGAAATAAAGATCCTGGGAAAGTAGAAGAGTGTACAGTGTTGACTAGGAAAGGAATTTTCAGGGCGGTGCCTGTGGCTCAGTGAGTAGGGCGCCAGCCCCATATGCCAGAGGTGGCGAGTTCAAACCCAGCCCTGGCCAAAAACTGCAAACAAACGAAAGGAATTTTCAAGGAGAAAATTATCGGTAATGTCAAGTTAGTACAATAAAGGAGGAGGATCAGGACCTAGAGGTAGAATGCTACTGAACACATTTCTGGTCTTAACCTCTGCTGCTTGTTAGAGTTCTCATAATCAGTAACAATTACTTAATATGGTTATAATTATAAAAGTGGAGGTAAATTCTTTATTATTTGTAGATGACATTGTATACCCAGAAAAACCAAGAGAATCAATCAGAATATTACTGTAAGTAATGAGATTTCAATGTGATGGTTAGTTATAAAACAAAAATAGTTGGCTTGGCGCCTGTGGCTCAACAGGCTAAGGCACCAGCCACGTACACCTGAGCTGGCGAGTTCAAATCCAGCCCAGGCCCACCAAACAACAATGACGGCTGCAACCAAAAAATGGCCGGGTGTTGTGGTGGGTGCCTGTAGTCCCAGCTATTTGGGAGGCAAGAGACTCTCTTGAGCCCAGGAATTGGAGGTTGCTGTGAGCTGTGATGCCACGGCACTCTATCCAGGGTGATAGCTTGAGGCTCTGTCTTAAAAAAAAAAAAGTTTATCTAATGTGGGTTTTGTTCCTCTATAGGCTTTAAACTGAAAGCTTATCCATATTTGTTAATGAATGGGAATCTTCCTACTTATTTTTTTTCTTTCTGAGGCATATACTATTTAATCTTATCATCTCTGGGTAAGTTGTGATCTATTTTGAATAAATCGTTTCTATGTTAACATTTTTTTTTTTTTTTTGAGACAAAGTCTCACTTCGTCACCCCTGGTAGAGTGCTTTGATGTCATAGCTCACAGCAACCTCAGACTCTTGGGCTCAAGTGAGTTTCTTGCCTCAGCCTCCTGAGTAGCTGAGACTACAGGCGCCTGCCACAGTGTTGGGCTATTTTTAGAGATGGGGGTCTCGCTGTTGCTCAGGCTGATCTCGAACCTATGAACTCAGGCATTCCATCCACCTCGGCCTCCCAGAGTGCTAGGATTACAGGAGTGAGCCACTGTGCCTGACTGTCCTTGTTAACTTCTAAAAACTATTTTGAAATAAAGTTGTGGTAATAAATACATTTACAGTAGCTATAAAAAAATCCTTTTATTTTTTAACTCCTGTGGCTTGTGATACTATAATTACTTAGTAATGTCAGAGAAGGTGTAATCTGATCTTTGAGCCATATTTGGTAAATAATAATTTTGTGTGGAACCCACTGTTCTATCCTATCAGTAAAGGAAAATTATTGTCCATATATAAGGCTTTTCTTTGCCCCTAAAGTATTTTCTGACTTAAAGACCAAGTTATATCATGCATCAATTATTTTTTTATGTCTTTTAAAAAGCAATATATTCCAGATCTATATATAACCTTTTAACAAGAGGTGGGTGGTGCCTATGGCTGAGTGGGTAGGGTGCTGGCCCCATATATTGAGGGTGGTGGGTTCAAGCCTGGCCCCAGGCCAAACTGCAACAAAAAAATAGCCGGTGTTGTAGTAGTCCTCCTGTAGTCCCAGCTACTCAGGAGGCTGAGGCAGGAGAATCACCTAAGCCCAGGAGCTGGACGTTGCTGTGAGCTGTGACTTCTAGGAACTTTACAGAGGGCAATAAAGTGAGACTCTGTCTCTTAAAAAAAAAAAAAAAAAAAGTATGTTGGCAGAAATATTTTCAACTTTACTTGGAGGGACTAGAACTGCATTATATCCTAAATGAAAATTGTTATATTTTTATCTATCATCAGTCACCAGAATTGAGCTCTCTGCAGTAGTCTCTTTCTAGCTTTTCTACAGTCAGTATTGATAAATCACTTATATCTCTTAGAATGTGATGCAGTTTGAATTATTTAGCCCTAAAGCTTGTTACATAGTGGTTGCTTTGGCATTTATGAAAATTAAAACGTAAGTATACCTACATGTTTAGAACAAAAAACTTCATTGTTTAGTAATGCAGAAAAATGTATTGAATACTTAATATGTACCAAGTTGTTGGGTTTTTTATATACACTTTAGCTAAATCTCTTAGCAGTCTAGTGAGGTGGGTGGTGATATCTCATTTAATAGCAGGGAAACTTTTGCAGAGAGTTTTAATGGAAGTCCATATTGAAATCAGATTTGAGCAGGGTGCAGTGGCTCACTACTATAATCCTAGCACTCTAGGAGGCCAAGATGGGTGGATCACTTGAGCTCAGGAGTTCAAGACCAGCCTGAACAATAGTGAGACAGGGTCTCTCTACTAAAAATAGAATAACTGGGCTCAGCGCCTGTGGCTCAACGAGCTAAGGCGCCAGCCACGTACACCTGAGCTGGCGGGTTCGAATCCAGCCCGGGCCTGCCAAACAACAGTGACGGCTGCAACCAAAAAATGGCCGGGCGTTGTGGCCGGCGCCTGTAGTCCCAGCTACTTGGGAGGCGAAGGCAGGAGACTCGCTTGAGCCCAGGAATTGGAGGTTGCTGTGAGCTGTGATGCCACAGCCCTCTATCCAGGGTGACAGCTTGAGGCTCTGTCTCAAAAAAAAAAAAAAAAATAGAATAATTGAGGCAAGAGGATCGCTTGAGCCCAAGAACTTGAGGTTGCTGTGAGCTATAATGCCACAGCACTCTACTCAGGGTGCCAAAGTGAGACTCTCTCTCTCAAAAAAAAAGAAAGAAATCAGATTTGAACCTAGGTCTCTCTCCCAAAATTCTTTTCCCTACAACATTCTATGACAAGAGATAGAAATTTTATCTTTATCACAAAAACTATTTTTACTCTATTTTGCTACTAGCAATACAGGAAGTTTTTTGTTAATCTTTTCTTGATTTTTTGATCCTAATACAGTATCTGCCATTATTTGACAGCAGCAAAAAATTCAGTTCATTTTGACTACTGTGGGGTTAGTTTCTAAGAGAAACTCCTTAGGGCCTTAGGGTGCCGGCCTACCAAGTATAAGAATATCCTTTCCGGCTCGGCGCCTGTGGCTCAACGGGCTAAGGCGCCAGCCATGTACACCTGAGCTGGCGGGTTCGAATCCAGCCCAGGCCTGCCAAACAACAATGATGGCTGCAACCAAAAAATGGCCGGGCGTTGTGGCGGGCGCCTGTAGTCCCAGCTACTTGGGAGGCTGAGGCAAGACACTCGCTTGAGCCCAGGAATTGGAGGTTGC
>CAUYRH010037293.1:0-23395 GCA_963574655.1 Perodicticus potto | reverse complement strand
GCCACAACGCCCGGCCATTTTTTGGTTGCAGCCATCATTGTTGTTCGGCGGGCCCGGGCTGGATTCAAACCTGCCAGCTCAGGTGTCTGTGGCTGGCACCCTAGCCGCTTGAGCCACAGGTGTGGAGCCTGTTCTAATTTTTTTAATGGGCCTGAGACTTATACGATTTGGTGGTGGTAATAGGGTCTTTAAGAAAAGGAATACAGAGCTATCTTACTGTATAATCCCCACTCCCCTGAGCAATTGAGCCCATTGCTAAGGTTCCTCCCAGGGCCTTGGAGAGGTCTTGAAGTTTAAGGTCCCTTGGGTTCCTGGTAAACCCACCCATGGTCAAATTACCACACCTCGACCTGAGTCCTTCAGCTGGTGAGGAAGATCTGACCCCATTTCTGGGTGAAACTTCCCTCTCTTCTGTCCCTTTCCCCTACATCAGGTCCACTTTCTGAATCTTGCTATGCTCTCAAGGAGTGCTGGAGGAGGGGCTCTGTCTGGCTTTGGGGTGGGGGTGGGGGTTAGAAGCCCTTGACCTGGGCTGGGCTTTAGAATCATCTTGGGAGCTTCTCAAGAATGAATATGGCTTGACACGCAGCCGCTCACATTTGGATTTAGTGGGTCTGGGTTGGAGCCTGGGAATCTGGATTTTCAGTAGGTCTCCAGGTGAGGTGAAGTCACCCTTTTGGGACCCACCCCTCCTGCACCATGAGCTATGTCTGGCTCCCTCCCAGGCTGGGCTTGGCACTGGGGGCAGAGGCTTGTGTTTAACCTGCTGTGGGCTGAGCAGGCCTCACTCCTTAAGTATGCAATTAGCATCCTCGAGAACAATGCCCCGCTTTTAACCATTACCCTCCAAGCCTGGCAGGTAATTTATTGCTTCTTTCACTGTAGTAATAAGCTCTGGCTTGGGAACAGGAAGAGGAGCTCATTTTTCCTCTGGTATTCCCGACACCTGCTTGGGGTGGGGTTGTGGTACTGTGGGAGAGCAGAAGATACCGAATGCTGTCTGGTGAAATTGAGAGGGTTTCCTGGGACAGGCTGCTGCTGGCAGGATCCAGAAAGAGGCTGGACTTTGGCCAGGTGCTGGGGATATTATGGTAGACAGGGTAGTCTCCATCCATGCCCTCGGGAAGCTTGTAGTCTGTCAGTGACCAATAAGTACAGAAGCCACTGTACCTACAGAGACAAATGTGCTAGTGGACCAGAGGGGCCCCAATTCAGCTGGGTGGGGGCAGGAGGCAAAGCAGGCTGCCCAGGAGGAGACAATTTTTCCATTGAGCCCTGAAGGATGAGTAGAGGGGCCAGGTGAAGGGGGTGGAGGGGGGAAGTATGGACCAGTTTCTTGTTGGAAGGGACAACTTGTGGGAACACCAATGAGGCTGGAGTGTGAACGAGGCCTTATCAGCTGTGCCAGTGAGGTCTTGGGCCCCATTTGAACAGTGAGCTGTGGCTGATTAGATTTTCCAAAGGCGGCTGCAACACTATCTCCCATTCCACTGGCGGTTCTTGCAACATGGCCTTGACACTCCTCCCATCCAGTACAGGGGTCTATGTCGCTTTCTCTTGAACCTGGGGAGAAATTTTTTTTTTTTTGTAGAGACAGAGTCTCACTTTATCGCCCTCAGTGGAGTGCTGTGGCATCACACAGCTCACAGCAACCTCCAACTCCTGGGCTTGGGCGATTCTCTTGCCTCAGCCTCCCATGTAGCTGGGACTACAGGCGCCCACCACAACGCCCGGCTATTTTTGTTTTGTAGTCCAGCCGAGGCCGGGTTTGAACCCGCCACCTTCGGTATGTGGGACTGGAGCCCTACTTGATGAGCCACAGGTGCCGCCCCAATTTTTTTTTTTTTTTAAAGATAGAGTCTCACTTTGTCACCCTTGGTAGAGTGCTGTGGCGTCACAGCTCACAACAACCTTCAGCTCTTGGGCTTAGGCGATTCTCTTGACTCAGCCTCCCGAGTAGCTGGGGCTACAAACACCCACCACAACGCCCGGATATTTTTCGGTTGCAGTTTGGCCGGGTCCAGGTTTGAACCCACCACCTTCGGTATATGGGGCCGGCGCCCTACCCACTGAGGCACAGGCACCACCCAAACGTGGGGGGAACTTTGTGTATGACAGATGCTTTGTGTGTAGAGTGGAGCTTTGTGTGTGATGCTCTGTGACCTCAAAGCTTTTGTGATAAATATGCCTTTATCTCTTGCTTTCTTGGGATTGTCATTCTTTGAACCTGACCTCCACGGTGTGAGGAAGCCCAATCTAGTTCATGCAGAGAGACCACATAGTGAGACCATGTCTAGGTCTTTTAGCCAATAGCCCTGCGGACGTCCCACTGACAGCCAGCATCAACAGCCAGACACGTGAAGAATACGCGTCCAGATAAGTCCAGCTCATTGAGTCTTTCCAGCTGAGGCTCTGAATGTCATGGGGCAAAGTCAAGCCACCTCCAAGGTGCCCTGTCTGAATTCCTGACCTATAGGCTGAGCCTAAAGGGGTTGTTCGAGGCCACTAAGTTTTGAGGGGTTTGTTAGCCACCAATAGTAACTGGGACAGATGGTGAGCAGCCAAAGGATGTAAGCAGGGAGCAGCATGGCTGGGGGGATGTTTGGGTAGAGATTGGATTGGGGGGGCTGAGACTGTAGATGGGGGGGCCATTCGATAAACCAAATTTGAAATCCTAGCACCTCGGAGCTGGAAGAGAGCTCCAAGGCCATTTGTCCAACCACCCGCAGTGTGAGAATCCTCCCATATTGACCTTCAGCCCCCTGCCTGGACACTTCCAGTGACAGAATGCTCATACCTCACCACCAGGTGGCCCTGGCTTCTGTCCCACAGCTCTGAGTGTCACCAAGTTCCTTGCTGGGGTCCATCAGCTTCCCAGACGCACACCCGTGTTCAAGACTGTTCTGTCCTCTGAATTCCCATGGGCTTCTCTCCCATTCCACCCCTCAAGAATTTGACGATGGTGACCAAACAGTGTACTCTTCTAGAAAATTATTGGCTCCAACCTGGGCATGGTGGCTCATACCTATAATCCCAGAACTTTGGGAGGCCGAGGTAGGAGGATCGCTTCAGGCCAGGAGTTGAGACCAACCTAAGCAACATAGTGAGAGCTGCCGCTACAAAAAAAAAGGAAAAATTAAAATACCTATAAAAAATTAACTGGGTGTAGTGGCAAATATGTGTGGTCCCAGCTACTCAGGAGGCTGAGGCAGGAGGATAACTTGAGCCTGGGAGGTTGAGGTTGCAGTGAGCTGTGATGATGCCACTATACTCTAGTCTGGGTGACAGAACAAGACCCTGTCTCAAAAAATAATAATAATAATAATAATAAAAGCTCCATTTATGTTAACTGCTCCTCAGATGGGCTGACCTGGGTTCAAATCCACACTCTGTCACTTCTAGCTAAGTGCTTTTGCCTGTCTGAGCCTCAGTGTCCTCATGGGAAGACAGGGGCAGCAGTAGCACCCACTTCATATTGCTGCTGTGAGGGTGAAATGTGTTAACACATGTACAACCTTTAACACAGATCCCAGTTCACAAACAGTTAGTTCATACCATAGAGCTGTGACCCTAGAGGGCTGCCCGTCAGGGTTGTTGTGATAATCAAATGAGATAAAGGTAATAATGTTTAACAACTATGCATTGCCAGAGCAGGCGTCGCTATCACTGTTCTAATTTTGTCTTAAAACAACTTGGCATTGGCTTAACCTGCTCCAGGGACTGGGCAGTAACTAAGGGGGCGAGGGACAGCCTTCAGGGGGCACTGGGAGGGCATTGTCCTCTGGAGTCAAAGGCAGCTGTGTTTACAGCTGTCACCCTCTCCTCCTAAGCTTGGCTGTTGGCCGAGTCACCCACGGTGACAGTGACGGCGCCTTCCCCTCCCGCCACTTCCCTGTCAGGTGGGAGGCTGTGGTCAGCAGCAAGGGCTTTCTAAAAGGGCTGCAGAGAGGCCAGGGTGATGGCGGGAGTAAGGTTCACAGATCCTTTCTCCCTTCTTGGTGACAAGTCCCTCAGCTGCCACCTTGATGTCAGGTTTCCCTGGACATCACCTGGTTTACCTGATCAATTCAACCAACTATGTTTAGGTGGTGGGAATTGCACTGGGTTCCATGTGGATTCAGGGACTCATCTTTGCCCAAGATGAAGGGAACAGCTGAAGCTCCTGGGCCCCCCTGCAGGGAGGGGATGGGGTGTGGATCTACACCCCAGCTTCAACCGTGTCATCTCCACTTGGATCTGATTTCTACATTGGAGTTCTACGTAAGGGTTCTTTAACTAACACAAGGCTTTAAAACACTTGCTGTAGTCTCCTGAGACTTGAGAGGGGACAGGATTTCTCAGGCCACTTGGCCAGGCAGTGGCAGACATGGAACCAGAGCCCAGTGGAGCAGACACCTGCTCACTGCCTGCCCAGAGCACCAATCTCTCCTTCCCCACTCACTTGCCCATTCCCAGGTGGGGGGGAAAAATCCAGGTGGAGCATGGGATCTAAACTCAGCCAATCAGTGTATGCCACATGCCTCTGGCACAGGGATTGGTTCAGAGTTAGACATGTGACCAAAGCAAACCCTATCAGAGTGGGTCTCAGGAGTTGGGCTAGGAATACTGGGAGGAAGATGCTTCTCTTTCCTGTTGGAGGGGCTGGCAGGCTCCTAGCCCTGGAGCCACCCTTGGTGAGGACCTGCAGCCAGGAGTGGAGCCAGTGCTGCAGCTGGGGAAGATGAGGGTAAAGGGGACTCCTGGTGATGTTTAGAGCAGCTGGATCCAGTTTCACCTAAAGTCAGAACTGCTTCTGGAATTTTCAGCTGTAAAGGCTTTTGATTGTTGAGGCCAGATTGAATCAGATTTTTAGTTCATTGTGGCTGAATTCATCATCCTGGTAACAGAGGCCTCCACTCCCAGACCTGTGCCAGACCTGGACTATTGCCATGAATACCAGATGCCTTGAGGCTCATGGTCCTTTGATCTCTGATCCCTCCCCCATGTTGCCTTCTTCCCCTGCCCTCCAAAGATGCTGGCTGGTGGTAGGAGCCCAATGAGGTGCCCACACCTGGCTCCTGGCTTGGCCTGGTTCTTAGAACTGGTGGGGCCGCCTTTCTCTCCAGGGCCACCTCTCTCAGCCTACCCACCTTCCTCACAGCCATAAGCCCCAGCACCTGAGGCCCTGAATCATCGGCCTCCAGAGGCCTCCACATTGTGCTATGAGGAAGACGCCTTCTCAGCAGAATTCCCCTCTTGGCCGCTGGCTGAGGGTGGCCTAAGGAGAACTCAGAAGGGGCTGCCTCCTAGCCGGTCATGACCTAGCTGTGCCCCAGGTGTTTGAGGTCACCCAGGGGCTCTTCCCACGCCCTCTCTTGCCCTATCAATGGCAGCAGCAACAACTATTTCTTACCTGCCAGACACTGTCCCAAACACTTTCAGGGCAGTCCTTCACCTAATCCTCATAGGATTTGGAGTTAAGTGCAAGGACTCTGGAGCTAGGCGGCTTGGGTTTGAATCCCAGCTCTGCCACATACTAACTGTGTGACTTTGGGCAAGTTACTTAACCTCTCTGTGCCTCTTATAAATTGAGACGCTGACAGAGAAACTCTTGAATGAGTAGTTGGTACACATAAAAGGCTTGGAACAATGACAATCAGCACACAATAGGTACTGTACATGTGTGATATCAGCTGTTAGTATTCCCAATTTCTCAAAAACTGAGGCTCAGAGAAAATGAATAACTAGCCCAGAACGCACAGCTGAGTAAGCCAGGTCTGTGTGATTCTAGAATCAATTGACCCATTTCATTGTCACTTGAAAAAATGTGTGGCCTGAATGGTTTTCTGCACCTGGGACCAGCCAGGGCCTCAGGGTTCAAGAGGAAGCAAATATAATTTGCACACGAACTTGATGGTCACCTTGTATACAAGTAATCTAGCCTGGCCTTTGGGAACCAGTCACAACATTTTATTTTATTTTATTTTTTTATTGAATCATAGATGTGTACATCAGTTCAATCAGGGGTTACAGTGTGCAGGCCTCACATACAATCTGAAATATTTTCATCAGCCTGTTCGACATAACGTTCATGAGATTTTCTCATTCCTATGTGAAAAAACATTTGTGTTCTGCATTTAGTAGGTTTCTCCTGACCCTTCAAAGATGCACCTCAAGTGTGATCCCAACCTTTATCCTCTCTCCCACCTTCTCCCTCCCCCAGTCACAACATTTTAAAGGGGACCCCAGAGTCTGTCCATCTGCACTGTCCAATATGGTAGCCACGACCCACATAATGGTTCTTGTGCCCTGGATATGTAGCTAGTCCAACTTGAGATATGTCATAAATGTAAACTACACCCCAGCCTTGAAGGCCTAATATAAAAAAAAGAATGTAAATTATCATTAATTATATATTTGTATTAACTACATATTGAACTGATAACATTTTGGATATATCAGTTAAATAACATTAAAAAAATTTTATTTTTTGAGACAGAGTCTCACTTTTTCATCCTTGGTAGAGTGCCTGGTGTCATAGCTCACAGGAACCTTAAACTCCGGAGTAGCTGGGACTACAGGCCACAATGCCCAGCTGGTTTTTCTGTTTTTTTGGAGAAAGAGTCTCACTTTGTTGTCTTTGGTAGAGTGCTGTGGCATCCTAGCTCTCAGCAACCTCAAGCTCTTAGGCTCAAGTGACCTCAAACTTTTGGGTTTTTCCATTTGTAGTAGACACAGGGTCTTGTTGTTTCTCAGGCTGGTCTCAAACTTCTGATCTACTCGCCTCAGCCTCACAGAGTGCTAGGATTAGTGGCGTGACCCACTGCAATGGGCTGATCACATTAAAATTAATGACATCTGTTTACCTTTTTAATGTGGCTGCTAGAACATTTATGGTTCACATTATATTTGTATCGGACAGCCCTGATCTAGGCCATTATTCCATTTTACAGATGAGGAAAATGAGGCTCAGAGGTGCGATCTGCTTTGTTGGCTGACCTGGGCCTCCAAAGTCCCCCTCGACACACCTAACGCTGCAGCAGGAGCCTCCTTCTCTTAGGCTGGCTCCTTAGGGTCTCTTTGAGAACCAGCTGGACATGGAGGTTATGTAAAAACCACACACAACCTGCAGGAAGGGATGAGCCCTTAGCAGAGGGAGCCCCTGCCTGCCTTGCTGGTGATGGGTGCCAGAGCTTTCTCCCTCCCTCTAAGCTTCCTGCAGGAGTTGTTAAATAGGGTGACCTTGCCCTGTGGCCTCCTGGGCCCTCCCTTCTGGGAGCCCAGAGCTCCTTGCCACACCATCCCTTTGCCAGGAAGAAAAGAAGGACATCCTCTTAGCAGCATGTAGGCGACAGTGTAGGGCATTAACCGTGGATCTTTTTATCCCATTTTACAGTAAGGGATCTATTCTGCATTGTGGCTCTGCACTGTGCTCTCCTATATACATATATACAACTGAGACAAAAATTCTGTAAAGAAGATCTTCTCTTACAGACACTTGTTTCTCCCCTATTTTATTTCATTAAAAAGTCCTTGGAAAGGGACACTCAGGGCCCACTAAATTGATTTCACTCCCTGCTAAGGGGTCAGAAAATGCAGCTTAAGAAACATTAGTCTAGTGCCTGGGAATTCTTGAGCCTCGTTTCCTTTTTTTTTTTTTTTTTTTGAGACAGTCTTACTTTGTCGCCCTTGGTAGAGTGCTATGACGTCATAGCTCACAGCAACCTCAAACTCTTGGGCTCAAGTGATTCTCTTGTCTCAGCCTCCCAAGTAGCTGGGACTACAGGCGCCTCTCACAACACCCAGCTATTTTTTTAGAGACAGAGTCTTGCACTTGCTCAGTGCTGGTCTCGAACCTGTGAGCTCAGGCAACCCACCCACCTTGGCCTCCCAGAGTGCTAGGATTATAGGCGGGAGCCACTGTGCCAGCCTTGAGCCTCGTTTCTGTCTGCAAAGAGGACATAAAACCCTGAGGTTGCAGGATTGTTTTAATTTTTTTTTTTTTTTGCAGTTTTTGACCGGGGCTGGGTTTGAACCTGCCACCTCTGGCATATGGGGCCAGCGCCCTACTTCTTTGAGCCGCAGGTGCTGCCCAGGTTGCAGGATTGTTTTAAGGGCTGGGAATAACGGAGGGAAGGCACCTGGCACACAGCAGGTGTGCAGCAGGAGAGGGAGCTGCTGTCACGCTCCACACAGAACCCATTCTGGAGGCCGGAGAGGGTGGGATGTTCCCTCTGGGCTATGATTTGGGACCACTCAACAGGACCTCAGTGTCACCACCAGATAGTCCTTCAGACTAAGAGTTACCCTGCCTAGCTTTGTTTCTTTTCAAAGGGATGACCTGAATCCCCAATACTTGAGATAAATGGGTTTGTCAAACTCTCAGCCCAGAGGGACAATAGGGGGAAGAATGTGTATGTGGAGGTTAAGAAATTGGGGGAGAACTGGGAAGGTCCTTCTGGACACATGGACTTGATCCCTAGACCTGAGACCCATGACTTATATCCTCCCTGTCCCAATCAGCCCCATATCCCCCACAAAGTGACATTCTGGCGTGTGGATCTAGCTCTGCCATCTGCAAGCTGAGTTGTATTGAATGAGCTCCCTCACTTCTCAGAGCCTCAGTTTCCTCACCTGCAACACTATCCCCTACCTCACTGGGTGGGGGAGTGCAAAGTTTCAAATAAACAATGCCTATGAAGTTTCCCACCCCTCACCTGGTGCACGGTAGGACCCGATACCTCTTAGTTTTCCTTTCCCAATTCATCTCCTCTTCTTACATACCCCTGAAAACTCACATCTTGGGAAAAGATCTGTCTCGTGGGGCAGTAAGTTCCCCATCACTGCAAGTACCCAAGAAAACCAGATTCTGAGGAAGTCTTGGTTTCAGGCACAGCGTAGGTGCTTTATACATGTCTGTGGAATGAATACATGAGTGTGATCTCTGTATTGGGAAGGAAGCTGTTCTAGAACACTGCTGAAACTTGACTATCTGCTGAAATCACTTGGAGAATTTAAACAGTATGGATGCTTCGGTCCCACTCCTGTAGATTCTGGGTTGCTTGGTCTGCAGAACAGTCCGGGCAGTGGTAGTATTAAAAGCTCTCCAGGTGATCCCTGTGCTGCCAAATTTGAGAACCAGAGCACCAAGTTTTTCTTTTTTAACTCCAAGTTTATCAGATCTTATAGTTCAACATGGTGACTATAATAAACAATGATGTATTATGTCCTTGAAAATTGTTAAGATAGTAGATTTTACATGTTCCCCCACACCCAGAAAAGACATGTGGGGTTGTGCACATGGAAATTAGCTTGATTAAGACATAGCACGATATACCCATACATCAAAACATCAAGTTATATACCATCAATACTGGGGGGTGCCAAAAAATGTATATACATTTTAAGAGTGCTTATAAGTAAAATCGATCATTCCCCCAAAGTGTATAAATTGCAGGTAAAATGTATGTGTGTAGCATATCTGGGTACACTTGACCAGTAATAGTACCTTTAATTCAACTTCAAAAAGTAATACATTGGTTTGGCGCCCGTAGCACAATGGTTATGGTATTGGCCACATGCACTGAGACTGGCAGGTTTGAACCCAGCCTAGGCCTGCTAAACAACAATGACAACTGCGACAACAACAAAAAAAATAGCCAGGCATTGTGGTGGGTACCTGTAGTCCCAGTTACTCATGAGGCTGAGGCAAGAGAATCACTTAAGATCAAGAGTTTGAGGTTGCTGTGAGCTGTAATAGCACAGCACTCTACCAAAGGCGACATAGTAAGACTCTATCTCCAAAAAAAAAAAAGAGTAATACATAGAGAACATCTTTTAAAATGTGTATACATTTTTGGCACCCTCTGTATATACCATTTTTGTCTATTTAAAAAGTTTTTAAAGATCTTGATGTAAAGTCATTTACACTTTAGTATAAATTTAGGTCAAAGTTATCTCATATACTGTATGAGATATATATATACACACACATATATATATGAGTTTAATAACTGGTTTAAAAATGTGATCTCGGATGTCAGAGTACAGCTAGGATTTTCTCTGTAAGGGTGGGAAGGGTTCAGTTGAGGCAATCCAGCCTTCATACTGAAGGTGAAGGGCTCACCAGCATCCACGTAAGTCGGTCCTGAGGGTTCACTAAGCACATCCCAGATGTAAAACCTCCTGGGACTACATAATTAACATAGGAATCTCCAGTCTTATGGGGGGGAGGCACAGCCCCCAATCAGGGGTTCCCAGTCAGATGAGGGAAACACAGCCCTTGCTTTAGGAAGCTTCCAACCGAGCATGACCATCTCTGCTCTCAAGCTCCCAGCTTCATCTGTTGCTTTCCACTTTGCAAAGTGGTTTTATATCCACCATCTTCATCAAGAGATTTATCTAATGATGAGGGGACATGGTCCCAACTCTCAGGGAACTAACCTGAGTGAGACAGGTGATCTTCCCACTCTTTGGGAACTTTTACAGAATTCCCCTCCCCAGTATTTCATATGGAAGAGACACAAATTACCAAGTGTCCTTAGGGCCCCTTGGTCGGATGACTTCCACAATTCCTTCCCTACAGTGTCTGGGCAGGGGACGGGGAGGCGGGGTCCCTGCTCCCTGCAACCCCCTTCAAACTACTGTGGAAGTTGGCAGCTCCATGGCGCCTTTAGCACGTCCATTGTAATGGTCTCCTTCTCTAAAACAAGAACTCCTAATGGGCAGGACTCTGTCGTACTCTTCCCTGGATCCCCAGGAAGTTTGCTGACTGACTGATGGACAGACTAGGCAAATAAATGAATGAGTAGGGAAGTGAGGGTCACGTGCAAACACTGAGAGGGGCAGCACTCCTTGCTCATTCCCCTAGATGACCTTGAATCCTTCTTGCTCTCCTCCTCCGAGTCCCTGAGAGCTGCACAAAGATTACACACGGCTTACAGGTGTGGACTCTTCCATCAGCCTCGTAAAAATATGCCAGAGGCCAGGTGGAGCTCTGAGCCCACACGGAAGGGTCACAACTCTGTCAACTGGGATTCTGTGTGCTGCTTAGCTGGAATCGTGTGGGGCCCACGAATAGGGTGGTGGGGCAACCCTCTTCTTCACCCAGGGCCCCTGGCCTCTCCTCTCTCCTGTGCAGAAAACCACACCTAGAAAAGGCTGGAGGGAAATGCACGCACACAAAACAGCCATTGTCTTGGGAAGGGGGGGCAGGAGGCGATATGTTACTACTTCCCTGTTATTTCCAAAATTCCCAGGCTCAACCTTGATAACAAAGCAAACCTGAACACTTTCATTGTGCAAAATCTCCCCTGGTTGTGCCCACACCTCAGCCCACCCTCTCGGTTAATTTCTCAAGATTCACTGGAACTTACTCTGGGCACTCCCCACAATCTGTCCACGGCTGCTTTGTTTTCTGTTTGGCCTGAGCTCTTCTGCAGGGCTGCAGGTAAGAGTAGGGGAGTGTTTGGTCTTTCCCTCGGTTGCTGGTGGGGATCCGTGCTAGGAAATGCTCAAAAGAGCAGCAGGAGTTACTCAATGAATGTCACTATCTGACTTTACTCCCAAAGTGGCTACATGCATTCCAGGTTACCGAGAATCCGCATGGGAAGAGGGTAAAGGTCACCTGACTTCTGCCCTTGAAGTTCTCTCACCATCACCCAATGGGGTTTGGGCTTGTGTCTCCACTGGGCCCCAAGACCTTTCTCTACTCAATTAGTCCATTCATTCCTTGACTTGTCCGTATAGTTAACATCTAACCACTGTCACTAGATCCACTTAGTTTTTCAGTTGCCTCCTTAAAGTTTTCCACTCCCAGATTCGGTGCACACCTCCTCCTCTGTGCCAGGTCCCGTGCAGAGGCACAGAGGCAACACATTAAATTGAAAAGGCTCCTGCTTGAAGGAATCTGGTTGGGAAGAAAGCTGGGTAAGCAGATAATCCAGGTGAAATGTTTAACATATCTTAAAGGAACAGACATGGAGAGCAGACGAGTTGGGGGTGGGCAATAGTGATGGCAGAGGAGGCAACGTCTGATGAAGTCTCTGAGGCTGCCGGAAGGACTCAGGGGGTGGAGGGAGGGAAGAGAGAGACCAGGCTGGAGACAGCCTAACTGTAGCTGTCCAAGGGAGGTACAGCCAGCTCCAGCCTGCTAGAGAGCTGGAGGATTGGTTTCTGGTCTACCACCACCACCAGGATTATCTTGTCCCTTTCCCCCCATCCTGCCCCTTACCTCCGTCCTTAAGCATTATAATGGGTCACCAGGCAGGGGCAAAGTGACAAGGGAAATCTCACCAGCCAATGTGAGTAAAAGGTCACTGCACCATGAAACTGGGAGCTAAAGTCGGATCTGGGATTATCTGTAGGCCTCAATTATCCTGGCTTTGTTTTATCTCTCTATCTCCCCTGGTTTTATTGCAGGGAGTGAACCTCATTATACACATCTTGCTTTTGGCAGCAGCTAGCAGCCCAGAGAAACAGGCCCCCTCTCCCTTCTCCAGCCCGTTCTCCCTGCCCAGGGCTTCCCAGGGCACCGGGTTGAGGGAGCTGGTCCAGCTCATCCCACATTGGGGTGAGACAAAACTCTCTCCAGAGGCTGTGGATAAAACTCCTTTACAATAGGCTGACCTGCCTCCCAGGAGGGTTTGTTTGTTTTCTAAGGGAGAAATAAATGGAAACTGATTCTTACACCCTACAGCAGGCTCCCAGAAGGCTGAGTATGCTGTGCAGAATCTGATTCTGAGCCCTGGGGAGGAGTCTAGAAACCCTGGCTGGTATGACCTGAATTAGCACGAAGTAGAGAAAAGACTGGAGTGCCTTGGGGCCTGGGAGGCCGAGGGAGGGTGGCAGAGGGAGCCCCTTGGCTCCCAGTGACCACTTACTTTGCAAAATTGCACGTTTAGCCTGTTTGGGGCTTGTAGTTAGGAGGATTTGGGGTTGGTGAGGCCACCCGGGAGTCCTGATGTAAGAGCCATTATCCTATCCTCAGCACGTCTTTGGGGAGTCCGGGTGGCCAAGGCTAAGTGACAAGCCTTCCCTGGGATCCCACCCATGCTTTATGCACAGCCCTGGGCTGAGCCGGGGCCCTGGCTGCGGGGAGAGCTCTGGGCCGACAACCTGACCCGATACATCATTAGTGCGAAATGAAAATGTGTGTCCTTTGTTCAAAGGTTACTAAGAATTTCAGGAGGGCGAATGCAGAGCATTAAACCAAGCGTGGGCCCTTCTGAGCCCTGTGTAACTGCCGGGCTCACACGCCCATGACTCGAGCTGTCATGGTTTGCTAGGGCTGCAGTAATAAAGTACCACAAAATGGGTGGCTTCAAGGAACAGAAAATTATTGTCTCACTGTTCTGTAGGCCAGAGGTCAGTGACCAAGGTGTCAGCTGGGCAGGCTCTCTCGGAGGGCTGGGAGGGAGGCTGTTCCTGATTCTGGCGGTTCGCAGGCCCTGCCTGGTGTTCCTTGGCTTACACCGGGAGACATCACACCACCCTCTGCCTTCGTCCTCACTTGGCCTGGTCCCTGGGTGTCTTCACTGCCTCTCTGCTCAGAGCTGGTTTGTCTCTGTGTCCACAGTTCTCCTTTTTTTTTTTTTTTTTTTGCAGAGACAGAGTTGCACTTATTCGCCCTTGGTAGAGTGCCGTGGCATCACACAGCTCACAGCAACCTCCAAGTCCTGGGCTTAGGCGATTCTCTTGCCTCAGCCTCCCGAGTAGCTGGGACTACAGGCGCCCACCACAATGCCTGGCTATTTTTCAGTTTTGCAGTTCGGCAGAGGCCAGGTTTGAACCCGCCACCTTCGGTATATGAGGCTGGCGCCCTACTTGATGAGTCACAGGCGCCACCCCACAGTTCTCCTTTTTAAAAGGACACTGTCACATCGAATTAGGGACCGCTCTGATGACCTCACTTTAACTTGATCTCCATAAAGACTGTTTCCTAAAAAGATCACATGCTGAGGTTCTGGGGAGTAGGGTCTCATTGTTTTGAAGGTGGGGGTTACAATTTCACCCATTTAACATTGGGCTGGCCAAAAGGTCCCCTTTGGTTCTGTCTTTTTGGTGGACATTAACAGACACCTGTTCTGTGCCCAGCTCCCTCCTGGGCCAGGTGAACCTGCCCTGGGGAAACTCCTGCCCCACCGGACCCTCCAGCAGAAGAAGGGTGGACTCTCCGGACTGGGTGGCTGGCAGTCTGAGCGCTCTTGTGACTTGGGGACGGTACAGACCCTGCCTACCTCTCTTCTAGGTTGTAACCCGGCCGTCATCTGCTGTCTGACAGCTCTGGCCTCCACATCCTGACGCCAAGGGCCCTGTCATGGACCCTGGGGAGCAGCCACTGCCTGCAGATGACAACTGATGGTGTCCCTTTCTCCAAAAGGACAGCACTGAGGGTGCCGTGTCATGAATCCTTTGTCTCCTGGCACTTCCTCTCACAAGTGGGGCAGCTTAAGCACCTCCTTTCTGTCCTCAGCGGGCCCACCTCGTGGTCCTGCCACATGTTTCATAAACACCCAGCTAGGCCTGAGACTCTGCAAGAGGTGGCAACGTGATCCCGATCAGCCTCAGAGGCGCGTGTTTGGGTCGTGACTGGTGGGGGTGGGGCGGGGGGCGTGGGCTGGGTCCTGGGCCCTCCGCCTGGTGTACTTCTGGGGCTCTCGTGTTTGGGCTCCAACCAGGAATGGTGTCATCCATTCTTTCCGAATGAGCATTAATTACGTCCAAGAAAAAGTGCCAACTATGGGGTTTGGGCCTTTTCCTCCTAGAGCTTTGCTGTTGCTTTTTATGAGTTCGATGTGCTCAGTGGGGCAGGTGAGAGGGAGACTGTTCCCCTTTTAAGGGCAAGGCGTCTCCCCTTCCTTGACTCACCCGCCTTGCTTTTTGGCCCCCAAGCATGTACCTTGCCTGTTAAAACTGTCCCAGGCACGGCCCATCCTAGGAGGGTGGACCCCCCACCCCTCGCCCTTCATGTTTGGGAGGCTGACTCAGTGGTGAAGTCACCCTTGGCTTGGTCCTCAGACAAGCACCTTCTTGCTCATCCTGCTGGGTTCTCACTAGCACCCCAGCTCCACCCGGGCGGGCATGTGGGCTGGGACGCGGGACAGGTGGTCAGGGAGCAGAGCCGGGCCCCAGCCCCTTCTGGCTGCCCTTGGCTTTCATCTGGTCCTGGACCCCAATGCCTGCAGACTGATGGCTGACTCCGGGCCCTCCTCCAGTGTGGGTACAAAGATGAAGCCTCCTCAGCCCCTGCTGCGCAAGGGGAAGGCGCACACGGCGATCCCAGGCCCTGGACTATTTGTGCAAAGCCACGTGGAGCCCTGAGGAGGGAGTACTGACTGTCCACATTGGGGAAGGCTTCCTGGGAAGGTGATGCTTGGAATGAGGGCTGAGGGACATGCTGAAAGCCCCCAGGAAAGGGGAGTAGACACCTCAATAGCAGGAACAGCATGTGCAAGGGCCCAGAGACACATTGAAAGAGTAAGAACCGGAGGAGATGAATGGAGGGGTGCATGCCGACAGTGGGGAGCTCTGTGCCACCCCCCAGGGCTCAGGCCTGGACACTGGAGGCTGCAGATGCGTTTGAAGCCAGAGACTGACATGGTGAGGTTCAGTTTTTAGGGCAGTGATGCTGGTGGCAGGATGGGGAGGGTGGACAGAGGGTGGAGACAGGTGGCAGGAGGCCCAGTGGAAGCTGTCACAACAGTCCAGGGGAGGCAGGGAGAAGTTCCGGACCAAGTCAGGGCAGGGGCCTAGAGGAGAGTTTAGCAAGCTCAGGCCACTGGCTGTAAGATGAAAGATGCTGTCTCAGCGCAAGGTGTCCTTGTCCTATTTCTGGCCTCACAGTGGCCTTCCCTGTGATGTCCCCCATAGGGTGGCTCACCTAGTGTCACCCTATTTACATTGCACACTGAAGTGTGTTCAAATTCACTCTCTATTCTCCTGTGTGTGCCCCCACCTGCCCTCTTAGGGGCTGAGCAAGGAGGTGTAAGGTACCCATTGCCTGGATCAGGGCACAGCTTACAGGGACCAGGTGACTCCCCAAGCTCTCCTGCATCCAGAGGGCAGGGTGAGCTCTAGGGCAGCCCTCCCCTTCCCAGCCAGCCCAAGGCTCTCCCACGTCACCATAGCAACCCCACCGTGGGTGCCTCTGGTTTGCACCATTGCACTGTGTGGAATGGAAGGTCAGTCCCAGGGTTTCCTATGTTCTACAACATGACCTTGGGCAAGGACTTGACTGCTCTGTGCTTTAGGTTCCTCACCTGTAAGGACGGGATATTCTCACTGAGCAGGTGCGAAACTTAAGTGAGGTTGACTTGAGCCTGCACGTGGTCGGCAGATACATCAAATCATGTATATAATTATGTGTGAAGCCCCTGCCTCCAACCACCTGGTACCTTAGGATGTCTAGGAAAGACTCCCGTCTCCTGACCCCAAGGCCTTGTCTGCTGGGGCATTAACCCCACCTGGCAAGTGAAGAGCCATGTGTCCCAGAATCTTTTTTTTTTTTTTTCTGAGACAGAGTCTCACTGTGTCATCCTGGGTAGAGTGCTGTGGTGGTGTCATCATAGCTCATAGCGACACCAAACTCTTGGTCTTGAGCAATCCTCTTGCCTCAGCCTCCCAAGTAGCTGGGATTACAGGTGCCTGCCATGACACCCAGCCAGTTTTTCTATTTTTAGCAGAGACGGAGTCTCACTCTTCCTCAGACTGGTCTTGAACTCCTGAGCTCAAGCAATCCTTCTACCTTAGCCTTCCAGAGTTCTAGGATCACAGGTGTGAGACACTGTGCCTGACCAGTCCCAGAGTCTTTGCATACCAGCTGCCCTTGTGATGCAGGACAAAGGTCTGTGTGACCAGCCGAGTCAGTGTCACCTGGGATGACAGGAAAGGGCTCCATGGCTAGGTGGCTGCCTTGTCACCTCCACCAGGCCCGCATGAAGCAGGCACCTGTTCAGTCTGACTATGCCACTCTCCTGCTGGGCCTGGGGGTCAAAGCAGGCTCAGGCTTGCCCTTGCTGGACAGGAGTGGCTGGCGATAAATACATAAATCATCAATGAGAAGCATTTCTGTGTCCACCATAGGAGCACTGCCGTGTACCCAGGTCACTAAGCCCCACCATTCATTCGTCTTTTTGGTCTCTGAATAGGCTGAGCAAGGACTTGGCAGCGATAACTCTGCCACCCTTGAGAGAGATGTTTGAGAAATCGTTAGGCTTGTAAAATGCAGCACTACCTGTCCATAGAGCGATGTCCTAGATATATAGTAGCAAGGAGCTAGTCCCACATTACACTAGTGAATGACAAAAGCCAGTTACTGCGCCATATGAAAATGTAACTCTAATTTAGTAAAATATACACAGTATACATACCCAGAGAGCGTCTAGAGAGAAACCTGCCCACGTGGTGACTGACAGTGGGAATTTCTGCGTGGAAGATTTACAGGTGTGAGCTTTACTTTCTCTCCTTCCTGCCTTCTGTCTTTCCTTCCTTCCAACAGGTTCTCGCTCTGTTGCCCAAGCTGGTATGCAGTGGTGTGCTCACAGCTCACAGCAACCTCAAACTCCTGGGTCCAGGCGCCTCCTGCCTCAGCCTCAACCCCTTAGTAGCTGGGACTACAGGCATATGGCACCATGGCTGGCTAATTTTTCTATTTTTTAGTAGAGATGGGGTCTTGCTCTTGCTCAGGCTGGTCTTGAACTCCTGATGTAAAGCAATTCTCCCACCTCAGACCAGAGTGCTAGGATTACAGGTGTGAGCTACTGTGACCAGCCTAACTTTTAAAGTTTTTATAGAGACAAAATCTTGCTATGTTGCCCAGGCTGGTGTCGAACTCCTGGCCTTAAGTAATCCTCCCTCCTCGGCCTCCAAAGTGTTAAGACTACAGGTATGAACCACCTTGCCTGGCTCTTTACTTTCATATTATTATCTTTCTGAATTGTCTAGAATAGAGGTTGGCAAATGATAGCCCAGGGTCCACAGGCAGCCTGTGGCTTATTTTTGTACAGTCCACAAGCCAAGAATGGCTTTTTCATTTTTAAAGGTTTATACAAGCAAACAAATAGAAACCAGAATATGCTATAGTGAGCATGGAACCCACACAAACCTAAATTATTTAGGCCCTTTACATAAAAAAATGAGCTGACCCTTGGTCTAGAAAAATATAACTAGCATTGGCAAGCATTATGGCTATAATAATTTAAAATGGAAGAATTTTTTCTTTTTGGAAGGTAATAAATTCAGCGAACAAAGGTATCCAGAGCCTTTTCTTTCTATTCAATAATACCCCTGTGGGTTGGGCACTCCACTCCACTCACATCTTCCTTCCTTCCTCCCTCCTTTTCCCGCCTTCCTTTTTTTCTGTCTCTGAACTTCTCCTGAGCACCATCTATGTGCCAGAGGGCTTACGATTTGATAGGGAGACAGACTGAGAACAAGCCACTGTGACCCATTGTCTAAAGTGCCATGATGCACCTTTTCAAGGGAGCCCAGTCACTAGGCTGGGAGCACTAGATTTGGGAGTTGGTGAAGGGTGCTCTGAGGGCGACTTAGCTTGGGATCTCCCCCCATCACCCAGGACCCAGGCAGGACAGGCCCTTAGAAAGCTGATTCAAGATACCAGGTCATCAAGACTGGGCCCCAGTGAACACCGCTTGGAGTCCCCCCAGCTTAGATGACTGGGAAGAGGTGGTTTGGTGTCCAAGCAGGGGCTTGTTTGAAGACTTTGAGTCAAACCATAACGTGTGAAAAACAGGAGCAGAATGTTGGGTTGGCAGGAGACCAGCATGGCCGAAGGCCAAATGAGACCAGGCTGGGAATGACATTTCAGGCATTTGTGGGGATGAGCCTGGAGAGACAGTTTCAAGTGCCAGGCAGATCGGGGGGTGTCTGGGGGTCCGAGTAACAATGACAAGTGCACAGGTAGCCTCATGAGGGCTGGGGAGATGTGGCTAGGCTGGAGGCAGGGAGGCTGTTGCAGTCACGCCTAGCTCTGGCCCAGCCAGCTTCCTGCAGCCGTGTCCTGTGGCCCACACCTTCCTCCCATCATTGGGCCGGTTCCCTCTGTCAAACCAGTAGAGGGAATTGGGCAACTGACTGTGGGGCAGGGGTGGGAAGCCAAGGGACACCCCGTTCTTCCTCTTAGTCACTGGCTCTAACTTTCATACATCTTTCAAGCCTTAGTTGTGCCTGAGACTGTTGTGAAGTTCCTGGCACCCAGGACACCCGAGGCAGGGAGCCAGGTGGGCAGGAGGCACTGACCTCAGGCCACCTGCCTGATGCTCCTGTCCTGGGTGCCGGGATTTAGGGTATCAGGGACACGAGCAGGCCAGTCCCTGCAGTGCTGTTACTCTCCCAGGATTTCCAGGCCGGGGTTTTGGCAAAGCAGACCATGGCTGGAACCCCAGGTCTACCTCTGCGTGACCTTGGGGCAAGTCACGTCTCTCTGGGCCCCAGTTTCCTTATCCTAAAATAGGGATAAGGGAATTAGTCTTCATACATACACATAAGGACCGAAAGCATGCGTAATGCACATAAAGTACACAGTAGGCTTGCAATTAACATCCATTCCCTCCTTCCCAGGCACATAAGGAAACTAGAGAAGCTAGGCTCTGCCTGCCACTGGTTGCTGATGTAGCCAGGACAAAGCAACACCCTTGAGACAATTAGACACACTCATGAGCTGAACAACAAACACCACGAGACTTTGCCCTGCCCTTGAAAACAGTAGTTTACACCCCAGGCCTTCTGGACAGTTCCTTAAACACACCGAGTCCCACTGAAGGGCCTTTGCACAGGCGGTTCTGTTCACCTGGAACACTGTTCTTCCTACCTACCCCCACCCCACCCACCTGAGATCACATCTGCTTCTGGGAGTGTGGGCCCTGCAGCTGCTCTCCGGGTTTTGAACAGAGACGCCCAATTGGGTTTTTGTGACATCCCAGAGAGGTTCTATTCTCAGAGTATCAGGAAACTCTCTAGGCAAGGTTGAATTTGATTCACTTTAATTACAAAAGAAATGACAGCCACGGCTGGGCACCTGTGGCTCAGCGGGCTAGGGCGCCAGCCACGTACACCTGAGATGGTGGGTTCGAATCCAGTCCAGGCCCGCCAAATAACAATGATGGCTGCAACCAAAAAATGGCCGGGCGTTGTGGTGGGTGCCTGCAGTCCCAGCTACTTGGGAGGCAGAGGCAAGAGAATCACTTGAGCCCAGGAATTGGAGGTTGCTGTGAGCTGTGATGCCACGGCACTCTACCCAGGGTGACAGCTTGAGGCTCTGTCTCAAAAAACAAACAAACAAAAAAGAAATGACACTGGCACTTTGATACGCAGGAAAAGGAGGGAGAGAATGCCCAGGAGTGAAGCCAGCAGCACGGTGTCCCCATGACCGGGGCTCCCAGAAGCCTAGGCCACGCTGGCACCTCGTTTCCTGGGAGGCCTTCCCTCTCCCGGAAGGGGCTCCCTCCCTGGTGTGCTTACCGAACTTGGAACTCTAGTGAAGCCTCATCGAATTGCTTTGCAATGACTGGTCACATGCCCTTCTGTCCCACTGGACCAGGCTCTGTCTCCATGGCAGCCCATCTTCTCGGCCAATCTTGCCCAGAAGGCTGGCGGCTTGTAGCACACAAGATGTCAAAGTAGATGTGAATCTAGGTCACAGCATCCACCCTTGTTCCCACAGTTCTTTCTCCACAACAACTTTCTCGTTCTTCATTTTTTTTTTTTTTTTTTGCCCACTTTCCTGGAGTACAATTCGTATTCTATACATGTCACCCATTTTAAGCACACAGTTGAATGAATTTTAGTAAATGTATACAGTTGCACAGTCATGCTCACCATCAGGTTTTAGCACACTTCCAGCACCTCGAAAGTTCTCTCCTATCCCTTTGCCCCGGATAAGCACTGATCTGATTTCTGTACTGTAGTTTTGCTTTGCCTAGAATTTCGTACAAGTGAACTCAGATGGTATGTGGTTTGATGCCTGGTTTCTTTCACTTAGTATAATGTTTCTGAGGCTCATCCACACTGAGGCTTGCATCAATGCAGGGTTCCTTTTTGTTACTGAGTAGCTTTTCACTGTATGCATGTATCACTTTCTTTTTTGAGACAGAGTCTCACTTTGTGGTCCTGGGTAGAGTTCTGTGACAGCTCCCAGCAACCTCAAACTCTTGGGCTCAAGAGATCCTCTTGCCTCAGTTTCCTGCGTAGCTGGGATTATAGGCACCCGCCACAACATCCAGCTGGTTTTTCTATTTTTAATAGAGTCAGGGTCTCACTCTTGCTCAAGCTGGTCTCAAACTCCTAAGCTTAAGTAATCCACCCACCTTGGCCTCCCAGAGTACTAAGATTACAGGTGTGAGCCACCGTGCCCGGCCCATATCACATTTATGTTCAACATTCTTCTGCTGAAGGATAGTTGGGTTGTTTCAATTATTTTGAACATTAGGAATTGTGCTGCTGTGATTCTTTGTACACAAATTTTTGTGCAGAAAGTTTTCAATTAACTTAAAGATATTTATGACTGGAATTACTGGATTGTAAGATAAGGTATTATTTATTTATTCATTCATTTACTTTTGGAGATAGTCTCACTTTGTTGCCCTGTGGCGTCATAGCTCACAGCAACCTCAAACTCCTGGGCTCAAGCGATTCTCTTGCCTTAGCCTCCCGAGTGCTGGGACTATAGGTACCTGCCACAATAGCTGGCTATTTTTTGTTTGTTTTAGAGATGGGGTCTCGCTTTGGCTTAGGCTGGACTCAAACTCCTGAGCTCAGACAATTCGCTTGCCTCGGCTTCCCAGAGTGGTAGGATTACAGACATGAGCCACCGTGTCCAGCCTAAAGTACTTTTTAGAAAGCTTGTCAAGGTGTTTTTTTTTTTTTAAGTTTTTTTTTAGAGACAGAGTCTTATTTTATCACCTTTGGTAGAGTGACGTGGCGTCACAGCTTACAGCAACCTCCAGCTCTTGGGCTTAGGCAATTCTCTTGTCTCAGTCTCCCAAGTAGCTGGGACTATAGGCGCCCGCCACAACACCCGGCTGTTTTTTGTTGCAGTTTAGCCGGGGCTGGGTTTGAACCTGCCACCTTCGGTATATAGGGCCGGTGCCCTACTCACTGAGCCACAGGCACCTCCCATCAAGGTGTTTTTTAAAGAGGCTCCACCACGCTGCCTTCCCACCAGAAATGTAGAGGGTACTGGTGTGCCTATGTCCTCACCAATCCTTGGTAGAATCAGGACTTTTGTTTTTTGATCTTAGCTATTCTCGTGGGTGTGTAGTGGCACAATGTGGGATAGAATGGTGAGAGGAGACATCCTTGCCTTTGCCCAGATTTTAGATAAGAAGCATTTATTCTGTCACCATTAAATAAGATGTCAGCTGTAGGCTTTTCAGAGATGTTCTTTATCAGGTTAAACAAGTTCCCCTTTGGCCAGGTGTGGTGGCTCATGCCTGTAATCCTAGCACTCTGGGAGGCCGAGGTGGGTGGATTGCTTGAGCTCAGGAGTCTGAGACTAGCCTGAGCAACAGCAAGATCTTGTTTCTACTAAAACCAGAAAATTAGCTAGGCATTGTGATGAGCACCTGTAGTCCCAGCTACTTGGGAGGCTGAGGCAAGATCACTTGAGCTCAGGAGTTTGAGGTTGCTGTGAGCTATGATGAGGCCATGGCACTCTAGCCTGGGCAACAGAATGAGATACTATCTTAAAAAAAAAAAAAGAGGGTGGTGCCTGTGGCTCAAAGGAGTAGGGCGCTGGCCCCATGTACCGGAGATGGCAGGTTCGAACCCGGTCCTGGCCAAAAACTGCAAAAAAAAAAAAAAGAAGAAGAAGAAAGAAAAGAAAATTTTCCCTCTATTATCAGTTTGCTGAGAGTTTTTTTTTTCATTATTGTGAATGGATGTTGCATTTTTTTGAATGCCTTCTCTGCATCTATTGGGAGTGTAGTGCATGAGTTGATTTGGGGATGTCACACGGAGTTCGCATTCCTGGGATGAACTAACTTATTTATCCTCTGTAGGTATTATTGGCTTTGGTTTCCTGTTTGCGGAAGGTTTTTGTACTCATGTTCATGAGGAACGCTGATCTGTAGCTTTCTTTCTTGTGATCTCTTTATTTGATTTTGGTATCTGGATAATACTAGCCTCATGGAATCTATTGAGAAGCGCTTCCTCCTCCTCTATTTCTGAGTTTCTGCAGAATTAGTAGTATTTCTTTAAGTATTTGATAGGATTCACCAGCGAAGCTTTCTAGGCTTGGCCTTTTCTTTGTGGAAAATGTTTTTTTTTTTTTTTTTTGAGACAGAGCCTCAAGCTGTCACCCTGGATAGAGTGCTGTGGCATCACAGCTCACAGCAACCTCCAATTCCTGGGCTCAAGCGAGTCTCTTGCCTCTGCCTCCCAAGTAGCTGGGACTACGGGC
>CAUYRH010037292.1:0-16588 GCA_963574655.1 Perodicticus potto | reverse complement strand
AAACCTACTAAATGCAGGTTACAAATGTTTTCATACAATAAACGAGAAAATCCCATGAAGATTATGTCAAACAGTTGGATGAAAATATTTCAGATTGTATATGCAGCCAGCACATTGTACCCCATGAATGCACTAATGTACACGGCGATGATTTAAAAATAAATAAATTAATTTAACAAATTAAAAAAAACCCAAAAAGTCTGTTGAAAGCACAAATACAAATTTTATTGGGGAAACCTATCGTGAATGTAAATGAATGTGTTATCTGCAGAGCTTTTTCCTTCAATTCAGTCAAAGAGGGTACACCTGTCCCATAAGACCAGTTGGGACAACCATCCCCCAAGCCTTCCACTGTTCTCATACAGTTAACCGAGACAACTGTTTTGCTCCCAGGCCTGTTTGATGCATAAGAAGAAGACAGGGGAAGGGGCACTCCACTCTGGCCTGTAATGGCAAATACCCACAGGCTGGATAGGCTCTTTCCAGCCATAGAGGGGAGGATGTCCTGGACAGTTACAGTGGTCCCGTTTATCCTCTTGAATACTGGACCCACAATTAGCCATGTATGTTGCATAGCTCACTCCTTTTACTGGCCGTCACTGACAAAGCAGTCCTTTTTCTTATATTCCTGATGAATCAGGGAATATCATTAAATTCATGACTGACCAGAAAACCCAAACAATGAACCTTTCAGATTGAATCCCTAATTTGAATGACTGGCTTCATAGCTGGTACCTAAACCAAGAAGCAGAAGCTGCTTCTTGGTTTAGGTATCATAGTTTTGTGTGGTTTTCTGTCCTGTTTTTCCTTTACTCTTGCTGTGGCCTTCCCCTGCAACAATGCCCTGCTGCTAACTGTTTTTCCTTTACTCTTGCTGTGGTCTTCCCCTGCAATGCCCCGCTGCTAACTGCACACTATCAAGCACCCTCCCCCAGGAATGGTCAGAGGTGTGGGATCCTAAGGGCAGGTTTTGAGGGGTGGAGGGTAGGAAACCTCCTCAGTTGTCCTAAGTTTTGGCAAGAAAGTCTGAGACATGAACAGCTGCACGTGTTTTATTCTAAAAGTTTGCTACGTAGAGGATCTTCTCTGGAGGGCAGGTGTGAGGATTCAGAGCAATTACAGGCATCGTGTAAATGGGTGAAGCACCTTCAGAGCAAAGACGAGGCCTGTGAAGCTAATGGAACCCCATGAGGACGTCCTTACTGCTATTGGAAACCAACTAACAGTTTTTCTTTTTAATTTTCAGGTTAATGTGAGGCTACGAACAACTAGGGGACAATATTTGCATTAGTTAGGTAGAGTCCCTCTTGTAGTTGTATCTCACACCCCCAACCCAACATTTTTTATACTCGTTGATTAACTAATACTGAATTATTGCTACCCTGTCCTTGTACTTCCACTGTTAATCCTGCAACTCCAGAACCCTTATTCAGGTGAAGGAGAATCCGCCATTATGTTTTTTTTCACTGAAAAGTACCCACACCTAGTGTTCGGAAGTTCCAACACCAAATGCTGATGTGATATTATTTATTGATGGGTCTAACATTTATGATATTAAAAAAAGAAAATACCAAGCCTGATTTTTAAATAGTCTTTTTCGCTTGTAAAAAAAAATCTAATTTTTTGCCAGAAGGCAAATTATTCATATGGTTGATACGTACAGTGCTTTCCACAATGTATAAAATGACTGCCATAAAAGAGTCAAAAGAAAACTAGTAGATGGGATTATTTAAAAACAACAAAAAGTTTGCTATGTAAAAAACAATTTTTTCTGTTTGTAAATAATCCCCTTACTGAAAATGCTGAAGAAAATAGAATTTTCGAAGTTTTTCTTAGGTCCTTTTTAATAATAAACAACAAATATATGAATAAATAGATGCCATCACATTACCCTAAAATGACTGAGCTTCGGCGGTGGGGCTGTGCGGCCTGGTTCCCACCGGCCACAGCCTGGTACTGGTCTGCAACCCGGGGTTGGGAACCACAGCTCTAGATCTTATAAGAAAGTACTTTGCAACTGTCCTTATGATAAAAGGTTTTTTTTCCTTCTGGGTAGATGCCCAGTAATGGGATTGCAGGATCAAATGGGAGGTCTAGCTTGGGTTCTTTGAGAGTTCTCTATACTTCCTTCCAAAAAGGTTGTATTAATTTGCAGTCCCACCAGCAGCGTAAAAGTGTTCCCTTCTCTCCACATCCACGCCAGCATCTGCAGTTTTGAGATTTTGTGATGTGGGCCATTCTTGCTGGGGATAGATGATATCTCAGGGCAGTTTTGATTTGCGTTTCTCTAATAATTAGGGACAATGAGCATTTTTCGTATGTTTGCTAGCTATTCATCTGTCTTCTTTGGAGAAGGTTCTGACTAAATTCCCCTCAACCCAGGAATGGATTAACAAGCTGTGGTATATGTACACCATGGAATACTATTTAGCCATTAACAAAATGGAGACTCTACAGCCTTTGTATTAACCTGGATGGAAGTGGAACACATTATTCTTAGTAAAGCACCACAAGAATGGAGAAGTGTGAATTCCATGTACTCAAGTTTGATATGAGGATAATTAATGACAATTAATAACATGGTGGGGGTGGGGGAAGGGGAGAGCAGAGAGAGAGAGAGAAGGAGGGAGGGGGTATGGGAAAGGAAGAGCAGAGAGAGGGAAAGAGGGAGGGGGCTGGGGTCTTGGTGTGTGCCACACCTTTTGGTGGCAAGGCACAATTGTAAGAGGGACTTTACCTAACAAATGCAATCAGTGTAACCTGGTTTCTTGTACCCTCAATGAATCCCCAACAATAAAAAGAAAGTACTTTGAACAAACAACAATAAAAAGAAAAGGAATGTACTTTGAATAAACATTAAAATAACTTACTTATAAATGTGTGCTATAGAAATTCTTTAACAACTATCATAGTCAACAAACTGTTCTGAGCAATGTCCCTACAAAAAAGCTTCATATAAATTAACAACAAAAATAAAAAGTCCCTGAAGAAGGTGAAGGAGTCTATCATAAATGCCCAGAATATAGCCTCCCAAATTCGGAAAGGAAACTCTAGACATGATTCCTAAGAGTGAGATCTGGCAAAACTCGGTAGCACTAAATATAATCTAGAATATACAATTGAAAAAATTTTTCATGAAATAAAATGTACCATCATATTAAGCCGTGCTTGGGACTCCTTTGCAGGAGCATAGGACATAGCCAGTTCCTGCTATATCTGTAGTTAAATTGATGTGGAGACGCTCTGGAGGTGGAGCATGGACTGGCTTCATGCCTAAAGGACCCTTTGGGTGCCTCCAAATGGGCAAAGCAATTGCCTCCCTCATGGCTATGAATATGTAAATGTAAATGGGAGATTTGGTCTTCCGGCTGCATTTAAGCATTTTCCTGTTGAAAAAAACCGCAACACTCACAATGGCTAAAATTCTGTCATGTTTTCCTACTTAAGACTTTCCAACTTATGGCTTCAGTTATACATGCATTTAAATTACTCAAGGCTTTGCCCCTCACTCAGAAATCTGTCTTTACCTATCCCAATCCTCTGAAAAAAATGAAGGGAACAAAACATATCTGAAAGTTGTAACTATTAGAAACCCTAAACTCAAGTTACCCAGGCAGTCTCCTAAGAGGTTGGCAGGTGACACAAGAAACGTACGGTGAGCTGGTCATCATATGAAGTAGAGAGCTTTTCCCCAGGACCACTGGAACAAGATTCTTCCATGCTGCACTTACCTTTGTGTACGCTTGTTACTTATGGTGTTGGTCACACTTCTCCAGTGGTTTACAGTTATACTTCTGACGGAGCCTTCCATGTTTCCCTCCCTAATAATAATAACTTGCTGAAGTCCACTTTTTAAGTAAAATGTCTTTGCATTAATATGGCCATTAGTTAGGTCGGAGATTGGTACGCATTTTCTCTAAAGAGAAGACAGTAAATAACTTAGGAGTTGTGAGCCACATACAGTTTGTCGTTCCTCCTCCTCCTCCACTTTCTCCTCCTAATCCTTCTCTTCCCTCTCCTTCTTTCTCTCTCTTCTCCTTCTCTTCCTCCTTCTCTTCTTTCTCATTCTCATTCTCCTTCCAAACTTTCAAAAATGTAAAAACCATTCTTAGCTGTAGTCTAGGTTTGCTCTGCAGGCCACAGCTGGCCAACTTCCAAGTTAAGCCATTTCAAGGATATGAGGATACGCCCCCCTCAGCAGGCTCTGTTATATCTCTCTCTAAGGAAGGTCCAAAGGAATGGGATCTTTTTGTAGAAAGACTCCTAGGTTGGGCTTGGTAGCTCAGGCCCGTAATCCCAGCACCCTGGGAGGCTGAAGTGGGTGGATTGCCTGAGCTCAGGAATTGGAGACCACCCTGAGCCAGAGGGAGACCCTGTTTCTGAAAATAGCCGGGCATTGTGGGAGGCCTGTAGTCCCAGTCACTTGGGAGACTGAGGCAAGAGGATCACTTAAGCCTAAGAGTTTGAGGTTGCTGTGAACTATGATGCCACAGCTCTCTCTACCAAGGTCAACAAAGTGAAACTCTGTCTTTAAAAAAAAAAAAGACTCTTGATAATGACAACTCCATACATACAGGTTAAACAATTTAAAGGAGTATCAAAAGCGTGTTCCCTCATATTGGCTGATAGTTAGTAGCATGCACAGCCCAAAATCTAAACTTATAACACACTAGTTTAATATTTTTAACTAAAGTAGTTATAGATACTAAATAACCATAGACTTTCTTTAGGTCAACAAGGGAGAAATCCACATTATTGCCTCCTGAATCGACACTGTACAGGCGAAAGATAATCTACAGCTAAGCTAAAGAAAAGACAATCTGGCTATTCACATGCGCACAGGGAATTGTTAGGACTTATACTCTCTACCCCTCTTCCTTTCAAAAAATATATAAAACTTCTACTTCTACTATTAATAATCTTTCTCACTGTTCTTTAATGTCTATTGCCCAGAATCTTAAATGCTCTGAGTGGTCACTGTCCTGACAGATGATTCTACAAATGATTAAAGGACAAGCAGGCTCAATCATGCTGATCACTTCTAAACTAAAATTCAGATGTCCACAAACAAAGCTTTATCTGAAAGAAGAACGAACAGCTGTCATGAAGATTGGAACAATCCTGATAATATCTCCTGCAGCTCTGGCTGAATGAGGACCAAAAGGGAAACAAAACAATTCCTGCAAAATTAGGAAAAGACTGATTTTTCTGTAGCCATGGCAACAAATAGTCACTAAAAACAGTTTTAAAGCTGTTCAATCAATCAACACTGACTTAAGTAAACAAGCTTTTACAAGCTAGCCAATCAGTGCCAGCACCTTGATTTTAAGTTAGCCAATGGGGAATAAACTCAATGAGTTTTTCAAGAGACTTGCATTTGTATCTCAATTAGTAAACGTCAATCGAACCTAGGATTCTACATCTGATGCCAATTACTGAATGCTTCTGACGTCCACCCGCCTCTGAACTCTTGGCTTCCCCAAACTCTGGATAAGATCAGTGCTGGGCTCTGCTCAGAATCCATTACCAGACCTCGATAGTGCTTCCTTGAAGCAATGAATTTAGCTTTTTAATTTCAGATATCAAATGGTGGGCTCATGGTGAGAAATGCTAGTGTGTGCTTAGTTGTATGGTATTCCCATTGGCGATTTTTAAATAAGTACTCTGCTTTTTGGTTTAGTGTAGGAGTGTAATATAATTTTATTTTGGACAAGGTAAGTTTATTTTATTACTTTCCTTATAGCAACTTTTTTGCTTTTTCATTTGAGATTTAGGTTTTTTTGAGACATCATCTGGCAGTCCCCTGGGTTAGAGTGCAGTAGTATGATCATAGCTCAGTGCAGCCTTAAAGTCCTGGCTTCATTCCAACAACCCTCCTGCTTCAGGCTTCTGAGTGGCTGGAACTACAGGCATGCCCTCCTACACCAGGCTAATTTTTGAGTTTTTTGTGGAAACCCGGGTTTCCACATTGAGTTTAATCCCCATTGGCTAGAAATTAATTTGGAAAACATGGATGTTTTTATAATATTGTATTCTTAAGTGCTAACTTATCTTTTCATTGACTTAAGACATTTCTTGATGTATGACTCTTAATTCATATTAAGTTATTTTTGTTGATGTTTTATATTATATATTTTATACTATAGTGGTGTATATGTTTTATTTTTTATGTTGTTTTATTTTTAATCATTAATGAGATTTTTCTTAGCTTTCTTAGGTCTTGGGATAAATCATTTTAATTTGCTTTGAAGCACCTGATTGAACATTTCAATATTTTTTCTCACACTTGTGGCCTTAATTTTACTAGACTCATAATTCTCAAACAGGGGTTCATTTAATCATAGGAATACAGTATGGGACAACTTCCCAGGGGTTGTACAAAACCGTGAGATTAAGTCCTCCTTGAAACATTAATTTTACTAATACTAGGAAACATTTTATTTAGGGCAAGCATGAATATAGTTGAATCTGCATATCCATAGGGTCTTGGAAAGGGTAACTTTAAGTGAAATGACATATGATAAAACGAATATTTTTCTTATCAATGTGATAGTGAAATAGTGTTGTACCTTCGAACATTATTTGAGGACCTGCTCTATGCTTAAAATCAGTTTCCAAGAATCTATCTATGATGTAAAGACTATGCTATGTATCTGAACTCACATTGTAGTCTGCCAGCTAACATAATTCCCTGAGATTCTTGGGAGTTGCACAGTCTCTCCCCTCTGCTATTTAGGAGCACTTTAAAGGAGAAAGTAAGCCAAAGCCCTTTTTATTATATTTTAAGCTCCATATATTCAGAGATTGTTTTATTAAACACCATGTTTCCAGCATCAACCGTAACATACAGAATAGAGCACAGGTTCAATAAATATGTGTTGAATTGAATGTTTTTGCCTTAAAATTTCCTAGGTAGATAATTTTATACTTTTGAAAATTGTGTTGTTTCTTGTTTTGCAATATTTTCGTACTTCTTCCTGACTATTTGCATTATCTAGACTCTAGAATATTCATAGAAATGTTAACTTAGAGTGGGGGATAGGGATACATTTGTTTTGTTCCTGGCTAATTAGGAACATCTTTTGAGTTGTGCCACACGTATAAGACATTACTGATGTATTTCCATTGGATATCCTAGGGTATGTTAAATAACTATCCTTTTATTTATTTTTACTGTGCTCCAAATTTTTAAATCAATAAAGGTATTATATTTTAATGTCTGTGTAGAAACTGTTAATTTGCCCTACTGATAGATTAGAAAAGATACAGTTTGATTTATTCTTGCAATCCTAGGAAAAACCATAAGATTGATTGTGGTGGATTATTCTTTTAATACATTTTCGTGTTGACCTGATAATATTTGATTTAGGTACATTCATAGGTGAGATTTGTGTACACGTGAGTGTACACAAAGTTTGTCAATGTTATTGTGTTTTTCAAAGAATTTTCTTTGAATTTTAGCTTTTTAAATGTTTCTTTATAATCCATATTTATCATGTCCTTTCATTCTCCATCCATGGAAGTTAGTTTTTAGCCATTTGCTACTTTTTATTAATAGATAATGGGTTGTGTTTACTTGTCATCTCTTTCTTTTCTTTCCTGTTTAATGAGGAAAGCATTTTAAAATATCAATTTGAAGTCAATTAATTTATATCTATTCTCAATTATCTATATTTGTACAATCAAGAAATAAATTTCCTTTAAAATTTTTAATCAAAGTTGTATTTTTTTATTTATTTGAGACAGAGGCTAGTGTGCCATGGTGTCAGCCTAGCTCACAGAACCTTACACTCCTGGGTTCAAATGATCCTCCTGCCTCCCAAGTAGCTGGGACGACAGGTGCCCACTACAACATCCAGCTAATTTTTTTATTTTTGGTAGAGACGGGGGTTTCACTCTTGCTCAGGCTGGTCTTGAACTCTTGAGCTCAAGGGATCCTCTCACCTCGGCCTTCTAGAGTGCTAGGATTATAGGCACCAGCCACCGTGTCTGGCCAAGAAAAAAATTTTAAATGACAAAAATATACATTAAAAACTCACTGAACATAAAATATATATTGAAATTAAATCATGCTCATGGTAAACACAGAAATAGAACTGAAATGAAAAACAATAGCTGCAGTCACATCACTCCAGCAATCTCCAGCCAAGTCCCGTCCTTCACAGGAGTCACTTTGATACTCTTGAGTCTGTCTTTTGTTTTCAAATTAAATGTCTCCAATTAGTATAAACTTTATCCATCAAATACGTCTTACATAAAAAGTAATTTTAATATACATAGATAATATTACATAAGTATAAAGGGAATATAAACATCATTTCTCTTTCTGTGGCTTGGCTATTACCAATTCACTTCCGTTTAGTACAGCTGAGGAGCTGCTGTGCTGTTCCACCCTGCCCTTACTGCTGGCTGTTACTAGTATAGCACGGTGCTAGTTAAATTATTGAACAGCATTTACCCTAGTATGATGAAGTAGATGTTGTCTGAGAATCAAATGTGTGATGATTCCATTTCCTTTCTCATGCAGAGACAGGAGATTTCTGAATTTTTTGTTTGTTTCATAACGACTTCCTTTCTAATAATCCTCCTCTCTCCCCAACCGAAGCGCTAGAACACTAGACTTCCCTTTACATAATCAGAAAACATTTCTATTTCTGTTTGTCTTCTCTCTCAGTGTTTTCAAAACCCTTAACTAGTTGCTTCATACAATATTCAGATTCCTTCCTTATCTATTTTCTTTCTGAGAAAGAATGTGAAGGTTGCCTACACCTCTCTGCACAGATATAAAAAGTTCTTTTCTCATAGGTTTTGAGGCAAATTGGCTCATGTCCTACCCACTTCCCCCCACAACCCCTTTACAAGGTTTTTAAGTTTTATCTGAGGTTGTATAATAGCTCCATCATGTGATTACGCAGTTTAAAAGATTGTATTTTGAAAAGATAGACTTCGACATCTGTGTTCTATCAGGTTAGATATTTACAGTAGCCATTTATAATCCATGTCAATGCTTACTTTTAATAACCTGACTTTGCCATTTGTGATTAACAGGCATTTTTTTTTTTTTTTTGAGGCACTGATACGTGTATTTCTTCTTACAGTTGTGTGAGGGGGATTTGTTCTCGAAGTCTTTACTTATCTGAGCACCTTTGTGTAGTTTTGCATGTATCACAGCCTGACTTGATATCTAAGTCTTTGATCAAAAATCTGTTCATATTATTCCATTTGTGTTAAGAAGCCCAAGGAGAGCCTTAGTCTGTTTTAAGTCACCCGATGTGATGCTCTTGGGGTTCCGCTTTGTCAAGAGATAGGGAAGTAAGGTCTGGAGGAAAAAGATGCATGGTGCTGACCACGTGGCGTGTTGACCAGGTCAAGGAGCTCACAGAGGACAGAGGCATTCCAGGGGCCCTGGCAGGACATTGCCCCACAGGCGGTCACTCAGAACTAGCCACCTCCACAATAACGGAGAACTCAGGGCACAGTTTGGGCAGACAGTGGATGGCCAGAGTTCCCGTGTAAAGTGCGTGGAACCCAGATCCACAGGGCCCTGGGAAAGGGGGGAGTCAGAATGAACTGAGTTGAGTCCTGCTTCAGCACAATTTGAAGAAAGAATTAACTCAGCAGGAGGCTGGAGAGTTTGGGAGATTGTTTGGCTAAGGTGAACCCCAGTGAGCCAGCCACTACCAATAGTCCTAAGAGAAATCTAACCAGAATTTGTTGGCCCCTAACTTCAGCCATACTTACCAGCAGGCAAAAACAACCAAAGAGGCAAAGGCCCAAAGGAAGGGCAGGAATTAACAGGGATCCAAGAAACGCTTCTCAGCTGTGGGAACAGAGGAATTCCTGGAATTAGTAGATGGAGAGGTGGGGATGGGAGGATTCTTCAAGAAGTTTGTTCAACTCGGTCAATCAGATTAGATGTTTTTTGTTTGTTTGCTTCTTTTACCAGATTGACTAAATTTACTCTGGAGAGTGAATTATGAGAAAGGGATGATAATTTAAAGAAATAAATGAGCTAAAATGCAAGCTTACCTATATTTTGAGTGTATTTTTCCATTCCCATTCCTTAGCATTCAGTTTACTCTTTGGCTTGCAGATTCTTCCAATGAGATAAGAATTCTGTGACTATCTATTATGATCACTTCCATACCTACTGGGCTTATTCTTTCTCTGGTGGTTTTCTGTCCCTTACAACAAATACCTTCTCTCAGAGGTTTCTCTTTGTTTCATCTTGTTTCTTCTGTCTTCTAGGTGAGTATTTCATGATTTTTTTTTATTGATTCAATTTTGTACAGTATCAATTCTATGCTTTCTTGCATTCAAAGTCTATTTAAACTCTGCTAGTACTTTTTAAGGTTTTTAATGGATATTTTCAAAATGCAAAATAAATAGCCTAGCACCACAAACTCATAGTGGTGATACAGACATGGAGGTGAGCTGTTGGGATATCCCATCAGAGGAGGATCTTGCACTTCGGATGTGAGGAGGGCAATTATCTAAAAGCCTGCAGATGCAACGCACGCCAAGTTCTCTCCCCTCTGGGCGAGCCGTCGCACAGAGAAACGTGTAGCTGGACGGGAAGCTCTGACCGTTTCTGCTCACTGTCCAGCTCCTCTAAGGGGTTGGTCAGTGCTGTCAGACTTCGATGGACCCCAGTCCCAGGCCCTCCTGCTCATTTCTGCTTTTTCCTACCTATCCATTTGCAGGCGCTGGACATGTGTCACGGCCTGGTGGCTTTCCCTGACTGGCCATGCTTCAATGCCCTTCATCTGTCATAGGAATTAACCTCCCCTCAACTTCTGCCCTCCATCTCTGCCTCACCATCAGCTTTCCATAGAAAAGTAACTTATACAATTCACCACTCCTCTCTAATAATTTAGATTTTACCACGTGGACATCATATTCTCTACCTTTCATGTTTGTGCTGAAGTATTTTAACCAAATCCAGCCATCACGTCATTTCGCCTCTCCGTGCTTTAATATATGCTACTTTAAAATAGGGAAATTTAATTGTTTATTCAGAAAACACATGGACATTAACAATTATTCTTTAATGTCATCAAATACCAAACAATTAAGCAAATTATCCCAGTTGTTTCATAAATTTTATGAACCCAACTCTGTTCTTAAGTCTCTTTTTTGTTATTAAAATCTGCATTATTTTAATATTTTAGTTGGCTCTCTTAGAATCTCTTTTCATGCCATTTTTTTCACTTTTTTTTTAAAGTCCATCTTTTCCTATTATTATTGGAGAACATTAATCAGATTTCTTTTAGAATTTTTGTCTTTTTAAAAATAAAATCAGAATCAGAAATATGATACTCTTAATCTTTAGAGCAATGATTCTTTTACTTTGTGGGTTTACAAGGTATAATAGTTCATTTTTATTTCTTTTTCTTTTTATGTATATTGGAAGAGGAGAGTTATACTTATTTCTGGAATTTCCAACAGGCAAGGTGGAACAGTCTGGATTCCTTTAATATATTTATGCTAGAATATTTTCCCTTTCAGATTTAAGCCTAATTTCCAAGTTGCTAGAGTTTCCAGTGGTCACCTGGCATTCTTTTAGTGCTTGTCTTTCAAATTGAGGGTGGACTTTCTGTTTTGACCCTATGATTTCATTATAGGATTTTCTGATCCAGCTAGATAGTTTCCAGGTCTTTGGATGATCTAGAGGCATTTTGAAATGGTTTTCTCTAATTCCTTTGAGGGAAACTGCTCTGTTTTGATTGACCAGGGAGTACACGGTGGCCCATAGTCCAGAACTCTATTAATAAAGCATTTAATTAACTTTGCAATTATTGTACATTCCACCCAGACTTTGGACAGTCATCTTCTCTTACAGTGGACGTCTGATGTCATTGCTAGGTTTTCATTTTTGTCTTCTATATTAATGAGTATTTTAATAGAAAGATGAGCAGCCATCTTTCAGGCCCAGCTCCTAGATTTTAACCTAGATTTTTATAAGCATCTTTCTTACCCTTTGTCTGCAAGGACAGATAAGCATCATGGTGTGTAAAATGCATGATTTTGATACTTCCTCAATTTACCCCTCAAGAGAGAAGGGAAAAAGTGAAATGTAAATATGCAGCTGGAGAGGAGACTGTATTAGATACAAATTTGTGGCACATGCTAAGAATTCATTGAATATTTCAATTTGAAAAGCATGCATGGCTATGGACTTTAATTAATTCCCACTGAAACTATGTATCTAATTTAGGCAGTGATTATGAAATGTTTATGACAATGTTTTGTTAATGGACAAGACTTTCTCTACAATTGAATAGTAGGCGTTCTATGCACATGGTATAATTAATACCAACAAAAGAAGAGACAATGGATAAGTGCATAAAATCACATACAGAATTTTCCATAGAAGTATGTGCATTTAGTATGTATTACTTCTTATAACTTTATTAATATCTCAGAACATCAAATAAAACAAGGTTTTAGGTAGGATTTATATATTTCTGATTACTTTTTGCTCTTTTATTTTATTTACTTATTTTTTGCTAAGCAGGCCCATGCTGTGTCCAAACCCACCACCTCTGGTACCCAGAGCTACAGTAGGCGCCCAGTCTACTTTTAGCACTTTTAAATTTTATTTTTCTTCCTGTTTTCAGAGTTGCTAAAAGTTAAAGTTTCTGAAATGTTTCTTGTAGGCACCTCTCTTTCTCGAGGGGGTGGGAAAGTAGGAAGGGATTAGTCGGTTTTGTTTTTCTTGGCCTTTCCTGGTGATGGCACCAAACCTCTAAAATTCTGAATTTTTTTTTCTTTGTTTTTAGAACTTCCGGCTGTGTTGACTCTTCCTTGTTTCCTTTCGTACAATTAAAACATTGTTTGATTTGTTCACATGATTTATCAGAACTAAATCCCTATGTATGCCCCTTTTGGACTAAGCAAAGTTAAAATTTGAAATACAGTGGCCCTTTCTGTAGCTTATCTCTCATCGCTCCCCACTAAACAGAAAGGTAATCTTTTTGGATTGATACTTTTGCTGGGCTTTCTACTTTTCCCTACCAATTCTCCACATTGCTTGTAAATTCTGTTACAGAATTTTAAAATTGCCCTTTATGGAATAAAAATATGTGTTTTATTTTAAAAGGGGTGGCACATTTTGATGGTGAAAGTTTTAAACGTCAAATAAAGTGTAAATTATGTGCTCTTACACTCAGGTACACATGGCGTCTGCCTAACAGAGTTCCACGTAAATATATTTCACACGTAATTATGAAATATACACGTAATTATGCTGAGATGCTTTATATTCATTTGCTATCATGACTCAGCCAATTATCTAACCTAATGCCTGGAAGTCAGGCTCTAAAAGAAATTTAGAGTTGAGAGCTCTAATCATTACCCCAAATTAAAACCCAGGCACATTTCTAGCACCCCATTAATGGCCAACACCCACACAAACATTGTAGGATAGTTGCCTTGAATTGGTGTGGTAAATACGTATCTCTGCTTTTTAAAGTCATGTACATATAATATTCATTAACATTCATTCCTATAATTCTAAGTTTTCTTGCTTTTGTTTAGTCATTTGAGATTCTAAAACATAAAACTATAAATCTATTTGTATAGGTATAGTGTCTTTTTTCAGGGGGAGGATTAGTTTTTGTTTTTTTTTTTATATAAACTTTTTAAGAGTAGATTCACATGCAGTTTTAAGAAACAACACTTTACTTATTTTCCCCCATAGTGAGACTTTCAAAATTAGTGTAATATCCCCACCAAGGTGTTGATGTTGACACAGTCAGGATAGAGGACAGTTCTGTCACCACAGGATCCCTCTGCTGCTGTTATAGGGACACATTCACTTCTCTTTCTTCCTTTCCTAACCTGGGCCACCACTAATTTGTTGTTGATTCCTACGGTTTTGCCATTTCAAGTTCGTTACGTAAATGGAATCATTCATGTTGTAACTGAACTTGGCCTTTTCCATTTTACGCGGTCTCCGGAGATGCATGCAAGTGGTCGTGTGTATCTGTAGTCCATTCTTGTTTGCTCTGAGTAGTCTTCCGTGATGTGAATGAGCTACACTTTGTTTAAACCACTCACCTGTGGAAGGACATGTCAATCATTTGTAGTTTTTGACTATTAGGAATAAAGTTATTATAAGCATCTATGTATAGGTTTTTGTGTGAATAATGAGACTTTGCTTCTCTGGAATAAATTTCCAAGAATGTGATTGCTGGGTCGTATCATAGTTACATGCTTAATTTTAGGAAAAAACACCAAACTATTTTCTAGAATGGCTACAACATTTTTTATTCCTTCCAGGAATGTTTCTCCAGTTCTCCACATCCTCTCTATCCTTTGGTGTTGTCGCTATTTCTTTTCTTTCTTTCCTTTTTTTGCAGTTTTGGCCGGGGCCAGGCTTGAACCCACCACCCCCAGTATATGGGGCCGGCACCCTACTCCTTGAGCCACGGGCTCTGCCCAACACTATTTCTTATTTTATCCACACCAATACTATTCCTTAGTAATACCACATTGTGATTTTAATTTGCATTTACCTAATAGCAAATGACGTTGAACACCTTTTCATGCACTAGTTTTCCATCTTATTTTTTGTGAAATGTCTCTTCGTATCTTCTACATATTTTGTAATTTGACCCCCCCTTTTTTTTTACTGTTGAGTTTTGAGAACTCTTTACATATTAAAGATACTAGTCCACTGTTGGATGCGTGATTTGCAAATATTTTCTTCCAGCTGTTATTTATCTTTTCATTCTCTTTAGCAGGATATTTCCCAGAAGTTTTTGTTTTTGATGAAGTGCAATTTATGATCGTTTCTTTTTACGGATTGTGCTTTGATTTAAGTCTACACACTTGCTGTGTAGTCTCAGCTCTCAAATATTTTCTTCACTTTCTCCAATATTTTTTCTAAAAGATTTATGACTTTATGTTATATATTAAATGTTATGATCCAATTGAATTAATTTTGTATGTTTTGAGACTTAGGCCAAAGTTTTGTTTTGTTTGCCTTTTGCTCTAGCATCTTTAATGACAGGCTTTTTTCCATTGAATTACTTTTATATCTTTGTCAAAAATTAGTTGGGCATTTTTATATGGGTCTTTCTCTGAGTTTTCTGTTATTTTCTATTAATTTATGTGTCTTCCCATTATCAATATAAAGTTCTCCTAGTTACTGTAGTTATAGAATGTCTTAAAATCAGGTCCACTGATTCTTTCTACTTTATTCTCCTTTTCCAAAATTGTTTTAGTTGCTCTAGTTCTTTTGGCTTTCAGAAAGATCTCTGTATATATAAAATATCTCACTCAAATGTTGATGAGAATTGCCTTCACTCCACATATCTATTTGGGGAGAAATGACATCTTAGTACTAATTTGAGTTTTCCACTTCAGAAACCTGGTCTTTCTTTCTTTTAAATTTATTTTATTAGTGTTGTGTAATTTTTAATATTCAAGTTCTGTAAATGTTTTGGTAGACATAGCTTTTCTTATATTATTCTTATGAGCAATTATAGATGCTATATTTTTATTATTAGTGTTTCACACATTCTCCGTTAGCATATAGAATACAATTGATTTTTATACATTTACCTGGTGACTTTTTGAGCTCATCTATTAGTTCTAAGCATTTTTTGGAATTGCCTATGTGGATAATTATGTTACGTGCAAAGGAGCACAGTTTTATTGCTTTTTTTCCCCCCTCAATTTGTGTGCCTTTTATTTCCTTCTTTGCCCTTAATGCACTGACTAGAATTTTCAGCATTATGTCAAAAACAAAACAAAAAAACAACAGGTAAGAGTAGACATCCTTGCCTTATTTCTGGTATTAGGAAGAAAGCATTCAGTCTCTGCCATTAAGTCTAATGCTGGATGCTCTCAATCAAGATGAAGACATTTCCCTTTGTTTACATTTTTCTGAGGATTTTTTTTTTTTTTACCATGAATAGGTTTTTATTTTATCAGATTGTTTAACTCCATCAGTCGATTTGTTCATGAGAATTATCGTCTTTGTGCCTGTTCATATGGTGGATTGCATGGATTGCTTTTCAAATGTTCAGCCAATGTGGCATCCCTAAAATTAACCCTACTCTATCATGTATACCATTAATTATATATATTATTGATTTCTATCTGTTAATATTTTAAGAATATTCGTGTCTATATTCATAAGGGATATTAGCTGTGGTTTTCTTTTTGTGTGTATGCACTGTCTTTGTCTGGTTTTCATATCAAGGAAATAATAGCTTTATAACATGCATTGGTAAGTGTTCCATTCTCTCCTATTTTTTGGAAAAAATTGTGTAGAATTTGCATTTTAAAAAATAAATGTTTGGTAGAATTCTCCAGTAAAACCATCTGGGTTTAGAGATTAAATTTCTGGGAGATTATTAATTATGAATTCAATTACCTGAATACTTTATAGGGCTACTCAAATTGTCAATTTCAAATGGGGTGAGTTGTGATAGTTTATATATATATATATATTTTTTTTTTTTTTGAGACAGAGCCTCAAGCTGTCACCCTGGATAGAGTGCTGTGGCATCACAGCTCACAGCAACCTCCAATTCCTGGGCTCAAGCGAGTCTCCTGCCTCTGCCTCCCAAGTAGC
>CAUYRH010037291.1:0-12567 GCA_963574655.1 Perodicticus potto | reverse complement strand
GGTTTTGAATTTTGGAGAAATTTTATAAAAAGGGTGAATTGTAATTGGTTTGTATTGTTAGAATTTTTTTTGCTAACAAGACTACATGCACTGTTTACTTTGTAAGTAAAGTATTACAATAAGCCTAACAATAGGAAGAATAGTTGTGTTAGTAGCCAGGTAAAACAGTGGTAAACTGAGAGAGCCAGAAAAGCTCTGAAATTTGAATAGGTTAACACAACTTTATTTTGTGCATATGAATTCTGATTTAAGTTGGCAGGGCTTTATGAACTGAATTTTTGCTTTCTTCCTCCCTAGTACATATATTCAATCCTAACACCCAGTATCTCAGAATGTGATTGTGTTTGGAGATAAGGCCTTTAAAAAGGAAATTAAGATAAAACATGGTCATATGGGTAGGACCTTATTCAATACGACCAGTGTTCATATGAGAAGAGGAGATTAGCACAGTGGCACACGCAGACAGAGACAACCATGTGAGAATTCAGTGCAAAAATGACCATCTTCAAACCAAGGAGAGAAACCACAGAAGAAATCAATCTTGCCAATATCTTTAGCCTCAGAGAATGTGAGAAAATTAAATTCTATTGTTTATCCATCCAGTTGGTGGTATTTTGTTATGGCATAGTAAACTAATACATGGTGGATCTCAGTTCTCAACTGATCCAGAGATCCAGGCTGTCTCTGTCTTATAGCTCAACATCTTAACATAGAGTTATGTGTACTGCTGAACCAAGGTGAAAGCAAGGGAATGGTACACTGGCCTCTGCCCAACTGCAAATAGAACACCTTGGAAGAAGAGGTAGGCAAGATGGGAATAGGCACTTGCAGTCTCTCCCATAAGTTATTACATAGTAGTTGCTCAATAAAAAAATTACAGTTATAATTTGTTATGACAATAACTCTCTTCATTTCTTGGAATAGTTTCTGAGAAGAAAAATATGGCCATGAAAACTTACAACTTTTTCTTTCCCTAGTGTTTGACTGGCAATTTTAAACATAGGATCCTATCAAGTTTAAAAACAACCATATAAATTGGCATGGAGAGAGAGTTTAGCCTTTTTCACTGAATAGCACTTTTCTGCACTGCCTTTTAAATATCCTACATAATCTCTTTAGGCTGAGAAATTTTCATCCCTTTTGATGTGAAGTAAATGTCTTACCCCTGAGCTTCTATTACTCTTCATGACTGAACATTCACAAACAACTTGTACCACTGCCTTTGGTACACTGCAAACCAAGATTTTATTTGAATACTCATTTCTATATTTATTCATCTACAAATCTTATAAGGAATACTTTTGTTTCTGATCACCTAGGAAAGCTCATTCATCCATGTATATGTTCAGTATCCAATTTCATATAATACATCTTAAAATCCTACTACAAATAGCAGGATGCTTTAAGAAAAAAAACGTCTCTGACTTTAGATTTACTCCACCCTGACCTGTATATGACATGGCAAATCACATTCTACTTGTCAGCCTATTTGGAAAACAATCTGAGAGTGTGTTGAAGATGCTTAGCAAAGGTGACCAAATGTGTTGAAGATACCCAGGAAAGGTATCTAAAAGTCACTGTGAAAAGAAAATTTACAATGAATAGGCCATTGCTATCACAAGAGAGCCACGATGAGAGCTGTCTACAGGAAGGAGGAGTACTTGATGTCAGAAGAAGGGCCTGCAATTCTAGGCTGTTCAGAGGAGAAAGCCACTGTGAAGAGCTGGTCAGCAGGGAAGATTCGGAGCTGAATAAGAAAATCACACAGGGGCAGACCCGGAGAAGGGTGCTATACTGCTAGAAAGTGCCAGGGCTGGACAAAACTGCTGGTTCTTGCACAGAGTTAACTCTCAAAAAACCCTATGGCTCAAGACAGGAGGACTTTAAGTAAATAAAGCCGGCAGGCAATTCTGAATTGTATTTTATTCTCAATGTCACCTTCCTTCCTTAGGCCTAATTGAGTACCTGTGCCAAAGCATTCATCTTTATGAGAATATAAATGAATGAATTAATAGGCAGAATGCCTGCCTCAGGCTGAGAGGAGGAGGGACAGTGTGGGCCTAGATGACTTCAGGCCAGGGATCAAGTCTCAGCTCTATCACTTATTAGCCACTTGATCTTGGGGATGTTACTAACCACTTTTAGCCTCAGGTTATTCATTTGTAAAATGGGTTTGAAAAGCTGTGTCTTGTAGGACTGCTGGAATGTATATAATGTAAGTAAAGCATCTGGTGCAATGCTTGGCTTATGGAACTTTAACAAATGGAAGTTGTTTCCAACATGATTTTAACCCTAGACCATACCACTCTCTCCTCTGGAAAATTCAGCTACTGTTTGTGTTATACAGAACATCTCAGAGAATACGTAGTTAAGCAGGCCATGGACTACTTAATGAAAACTATTGCTTTATGAATAAAAGTCAGTAAATTTTCTTTTTAGCGGATAGATTGTATAATTTGAGTGTAGGTTCAGCAGGATGCACCACAAAGATCCTACAATTTGAATGAAGGATCAGATCCTTTTGTCCTTCCTAGTTGCTCCTCCATAATGACTATAATTTTTATTTTTTTATCATCCACTAAAAATCTAGCCCTTGCTTAGAGTTTTCCAAATTACATTGAAAATAATTTAATTAAATGTCCTTTCAATGGGGTGGGCTCTGGTTCTCCCATGCCAGGGAAAGAGCGTGAGCCTAGAAGCTATTAGGCACCATTTCAAGGCAGTATCACTCGGTCAGGAAGTCTTTGCAGATAATGAGTAAAGAACTTTAAGTTCTTGCACTCTGTTCAACTGCATAGGCATCAGAGCACAGGACACCTTCTATACTTGCCTCAGGTAGAGATTCCTCTGAGCTTTATGTAACATACAAAAGGAATTGCTCAGGGCAGTTTTTCATTCCAGGCTTTTCTCTGGGCCCAAAGATTCACTAAGAGTGTAGCCCCTGCTGCCACCCAGCTTCATGACAACCAACTCCCACAAAAGAAACTGAAGTTTCCAAAAGCCCTGAAGTGACTTGACTCAGGGAATTTACATTGAATGCTGGAATCTAGAGCCTTCCATCCTCACTCCTTTTTTATTATTTGACTTGTTCTTTAGGTTGTAGAGAGACATTTTTCCATCTTCCTGATAGGAATTCTACACCTAGACTCTACTATTTTGTGGGTAGGAATGCAGCTTATCCTAGGATCCCCAATAATAACACAGTGCCTTCCAAGAGCAAATGTTCAAATAATGTTTGGCAAATAAAGGAGTCAGTGAAGCTTTTATTTATTAAGATTTAATTTCTCCTACTTTATTGAATAAGCCAAGCAAATCCAATATATATCTTTAATTTTGAAGAACAACAGAGTAAAAGAGATAAGGAAATCTAAATATTAACCATCATTTACTTTTTCCCCACTGTTTTACTGATGAGTTCTTTCACATTTTTAAGAAAATTTCACTGCTGATGCCATGTTATTGTGTTCTAGTTCACAAAATAAGAGAATGTTTTCCTAATTTGTTTTTACAAAATGCCAAATTCTTAGTCTTAAACCAGATAAACAGAAATAAAACTGTGACTAATATTCATAAACTAAACTTCTGAAGCTATTAAAAGGAAAAGCATTTGAAAACTACCAAAATGGAAAAAAGAAAATATAAATCTCTAAGTAACCCATGTCAAACTAGGAACCCAAGGAACACTGTGTTCCCTCCAGCCTTGCACTGGCCCTCCATTATTTGGACCCTTGACTGCCCTCTTTAAACACAGAGTGAAGATTCTGCCTCAGACTTCACTCAGGAAGGAGAAGTTGCTGGATGTCATATTTAAACTTGTACCTGTGGATGGCATTCTTCAACATTTCTCCCTTTGTGATGGGTTTCTTTGTTTGATATCTGAGGAGCAGAAACTGTACCAACTAAGACACTTTCTTGTCCAGAGCATGACTGAGTGAGGATTTGGTGTCTGGCCAGGCCTGCCAGGTGCTTGTACCGTCCTCTTTGTGACTGCTGGACTCTTCATCTGCTGTGTTCCATGAAGTAGAGAATAAGCAGGAACTCTGAACGACTTTGGGGGAGAGTCTGTAGAATACTCAGCCATCCCAACAGCAGGCACCTTCTACTCCTGGGGGGTCCCCCAGGATGAGGGAAAGGGAGAAGAGGGAGTATGAGTAGAAGGGGTAAAAAGAAAAGCTGAAAGGAATAGGAAATGGAGTAAATCTCTTCATCCTCAGTTGTCGAAGCCTGTGCATCCACCAAGTCTTGTGTCTCAGTTTGGGCCTGAAAGCCTTGTTCAAAAGTGAGGCATGGAAAGTTTGAAGAGAAAGGCATGGCAACTCTTGTTGGGAGCAGGTAGGAGTGTGAACAAGAGTGTGGGTAAGGAGCTCTCATGGGCCTGGATGAAGGAGGGGCAGTGTGAGTGGACTTACACTGAAAAATTCACCCATAGTGGCTTTCAAAAAGGTCAACTTACAAGCCTTCTCTGTAGATGATATCCTCTGGGTTCGCACGTCTTCTCCTGCCCTTCTGATTGACCTGTCCCCTAGGAACCTATAGGAAGACATAAGAACGCTACTTAAGGGACAGCCAGTAGGCACATCCTGAGGCTTCAGAGCCAACAGTAAAGTGGATAGATTAGGGTCCTGTGGGGTCTCCCTGTTTTTTGAGGGGAGGGACCTTGGTAAGGATTTAGGACATGCACCTCAACTTGACTCTTGGCAATGCCTGGGACTCCTCTGCTGTTTGGCTTAGAACATGTGCCTCAGACTCAGGTGTTCTTCTCTTGGTGACTGAAGCTCCATAAGAGGAACTTTGGTGGTTCTTGAGGCTGAAAACTGTAAGTGCAGTCTTGGGCCCCTGAAATCTGACAGAAGATGTTAGGACTGGCCTCTGAAATTTCCACAGTTCTGAGGTGGATGATCTCTCAGTATCCATTCAGGGTCTTCCCCTTTCCTTAGACAGGGCCAGATCTCCACACCTCTGTTATGTAATGCAAAACACTCAGAAAAATAGTTCACATCCCTGAGACCAGTAGGCAGAAGTAAGGTGGCAGTGACATACATCAACTCTACCTGAAGTCTTCCCAAGGTGGACAACAAGGGTAAGTCAGGGCTAGTGTCACATCTGTTTGGGTGCACATGTGACACTTTAGTCCCTTTAGTCCTCATGAGTACGAGTATGACCAGCAAGTTCTGGGAAACTTCCCTCTTATGTCATAGTGCAGCTCCCCCTGCCGACTTTCTGTTGACCCCTCAGATCAAAGCCATCACCTCTCTCACACTCCAGAGCCACAAATGAGAGGGCTATGGCTCAGCCCGATAGGATTGCAAAAGTTCTACAAGGGTTGACAGGAGGAGCAGAGTGGAAATCTTTGAGACTCTTCTTGGTGCTCAGAGGTAAGGGCTACCCTAACTCCTCCTACTAGTATTCCTATTTACTTCTAATAAGGCCTGGACCTCTCTCTTCTGTGGACTTTGGAATGTGTCCCTCAGGCCTCAGGATCCACTCTTCTTGAGAATCTCATCAAGTCTCATAATTGAACCTATGGCCCAAAGGATCATTCCATTTACCTCACCCTTTTTGTCTGTAACTTTCTACCCCACAATGAATGTAGATATAAAAGCAAAGTCATATAAGCAGTGCATATGACATTGTTGTCTATAGAAATATTAGGTACTTTCACATAACCTTATCATTATTGTAGATATATCAATATATCATTTACAACATAACTTTGAAGTTGTGATAGTCAGACTTGTCCCTAGGTATTGTTATTCAAAGTATTAGTAGAGGAGCATGTTACTATGTACTATATTTATTTCTTATTAATAAATAAAATCCAATATACTTCTTCCTTTAGAATCTGATGTATTTTATGCACTGAAAAACAAAGCTTCCTGAAAAATATTCCCCTCCCTGTCAAGTCTGAGCATTTGTCTAGATGTAACTATTTCAGAGAATTTTCTCAGGACACCGACTAAGTACTAGATGATAAAGCCAAAGCATCTATAACAGGTTATGGGCTGATAGAGAAAAATCATGCCTTTCCATGAAGCCACAACACCAAACAAACCTAGACTTGGGAAACCTGTGGGTCTAAAACATCTTTCATCCAAAAACACGCTTAGCAGCATGATTTTGGAAGATCCTGTTCTTTTTAGTTTATCTAACTTTGCATAGAGTTCAATTCCATGATGCAGTGATTTTTCATTTTCTATCCTTTATTTATACTAAAAAATATATATTTTCATCTCACACATGCACACATCACATGAGGAGTGTTTGAAAAGTATCCAGCCATGTGGACTGGGTACTTTCTGGACAGCCTTCATATATATAATTGAATGTGTAGATTTCATATCCAAATGCTCCTCAACTTTTGACGGGGTTACATCACAATAAAGACATCATAAGTCGAAAATATTTCAAGTCAAAAACGTGTTTAATTACTGGAGAAATCTATTCTGCAGTAAAACAATCTAAGTCCAAGCATCTTAAGTTGATTATCATCTGTGTGTGTTTGTATACATATACACATTTGTGTATACTACATATACTATATGTTTCCTGAAAGAAAACTCACCTTTACTACATATTATTTACTCTGACATTTCTATTCTATCCTTTCTATTCCACTAAAATATTTTATTTATTTATTTATTTATTTATTTATTTATTTATTTATTTTTTATTAAATCATAGCTGTGTACATTAGTGCAATCGTGGGGTACAATGTGCTGGCTTCATATACAACCTGAAACATTTTCATCGAATTGTTTAATATAGCTAAAATATTTTAAAAAGCCTTAACCACTGAAGTGGTTTCAGGTGATTGTTACCATGGACTCTGGTTATACTGCTTAACCAACCCAAACTTTCTTGCCGTTCTGATATTACCCAATTGCTATGCCATTTGTGGCCTCAAATTCTGTCTTATATCTTTGAAATGAAGCAAAGGAGAAGTTTAAAAATTCTCATCCTACTTATCCTGTCTTTTGCTTTTTTCTTTATGGTAAAGATTCTCATTAACTTTACTGTCACAACTCACCTCCACCACTACAAGTACAAGTACAAATTCAATATAAACCAAAGTGCCATGAAGGAATTTCTTATTCTTTCTTGTTTTGATTTTTCTGTTCATTTTTTAAAATTTCTTTTTTCTATAGTTCTATAGGGTTGATTTTAAGAGAAGACTGCAATTTGAGTTTCATCTTGGCAACTACACTTAAGGCACTAAATTTGTAAATAATTTGAGGAAAATGGATATTTTCACAATATTCTGTTCCCCATGAACATGTAGTCTTAGTCTTAGGGATGACAATAAATATCTGAATTTATAACAATCTAGTTAGATTAATATCAAGTTAATTTTAACAATATAATTTTTTTTTTACTTCAACATAGCTTCATCTCCCCCAGGATTTTTGTTTTGTTTGGTTGTTTAGTGACATTTCTGAACAAAGATTTTTAGGTCTGTATTTTTGATTATGTGTGGTCTTTGAAGTCTCTGCTTGATTAGATTAGTTGTCTCCTGAAAATTGGAAAGAAGATGGTTTTATATTAATGCCTGCAACCAGTAGGCCCCCTGGTTTTCGCTGAGATGCACTGCATGCATATTTGTCTGAGAACTCACCTCTTAGTCAAGAAGTTTACAAGTGTGCCTTAGCTTTAAATTTCTGCTTGCCCAGAGACTCATAGTCAGCAAGAGGTGAGAGTTTAGGGTCTTCTTAAATTTCTTCTGGGCATGCACACATAGCCCTATGCATGTGCATGGCCTTCTACTGCCCCAGAAATATGTTAGAGCTTATTAAAACACTTTGGGTATTATTATCCAGGTATTCCTTTAAACTTTTTGGTTAGCCTATTGGTTGCTTCAGCTGTTTTCTTTCTTTCTTTTTTTTTTTTTTTTTTTTTTTTTTTTTTTTTTTTTTATTTAAAGTGTCAAAATTTATTTCCCGAGGCAGAGTGCCGTGTCATCCATCACACAGCTCACAGCAACCTTCAACTCCTGGGCTCAGGCGATTCTCTTGCTTCAGCCTCCTGAGTAGCTGGGACTGCAGGTGCCTGCCACAATGCCCAGCTATTTTTTTGTTACAGTTTGGCTGGGGCGGGGCCGGGTTTGAACACGCAACCCTCAGTATATGGGGCCAGCACCCTACCCACTGAGCCACAGGTGCCTCAGCTGTTATCCACTGCGTCAGGTAACTATGAAGTTAAACAATCACCCCTAAAGGTTTTAGACAAATGCCCTCTGGGAACGGACTTTTTCCACTGTGTGAGATCTGAGTCAGATCAAGCCCAAACAACCTGGGAGTGAGGTCTTCCAAAGAATCACCACACAGTTCAAATGACAAATCTTTGGGGGTGGGTCCTTAAAGGAATTGTCCATCCCAGTGGTTTCTAGGCTGCTGGTATTCACTATGATTTCAGGCTATTTGTTTTCATTCTACTCTGGAGCTAGTGAGTGAGGGCCTGGGGATATGGTCAGTTAGAATGCCATTAAAATAACTGTTCTTACTTAGCTTCAAGCATATTTCTTTAATAAACACTACCTAGATTTTTGCAAGCCTTTGGTTAATGTGTAGAGTTTTGAAAATGGGGATCTGGACCATTTATGTCAATGTTTTCATGCTTCTATGAATGAGAGGATTTCCCGACTTCATTATTTTACCATTTGTACTCATGTCTCTTTATTTCAAGTTTCAAAAAAAAAGAATATTTGTATCCTTTGATACTTTGCATTGGAGTTGCTTTTTTTCTCAGAATTGTACATAGTGTTTCAATTTAGTCATAATTTTTATTTGTACTTTGTAAAATTGAAAGACATCAGAGCAAAGTACTTTCCTAGAAGGTATAGGAACCATGCTTCTCTGAAGGTTGACTAGGAAAAGATGGCCAGGCCATTCTTATCCAATATCCCTCTGAATATCCACAAAAAGAACAAAGGAAGACCTAATAAGCAGTACCTAAAGCCCAGGCTTTCACTGATTCTCTATATAATATTTATCACTGTCCTTAAAATGTTAATTCAGAGATTAACCAACTTTGACAGCTCTTTAAGGATTTTTCTCCTTAATAGAAAGGTCTTTGTTCTGTCAGATCTAAATCTAAACCTACGATGTGTTCAAAATATTATCACTTCCTTTTATTGCATTTGAGATGCATTTGTTTATATGAGGGTCAGGAGGGCAAATGTGCTCTTAGAGTTTAAAACCATTATATTCATTTCCTGTTGAAAACATTCTTAACCTCTCAAGACTTCTGTTCACTTTCATCTTCCCAGCCTATGATTGCATTGTACCTGGTTATTCTCTGTACCTTTTACTGCCATTTAACAATGAATTGGTCTTACCAATGACTGGCATATAGTATGAGATCAGTAAATGACCGTAGATTTACTCTTTCATTGATTGTTCAACTTAAGAAATGGATTTCTAAAACATGACATTAAGACATTCTATTGAAAAAATATAACTCTTCCCTCTACTATCAATAAAAGTCAATTAAAATGATACCTAATTGGCATTTTAATTTTGATTCCCTTTAGCTGTTATGGAACAACTGCAAAACTCAATGTTGGAATTCAAAGCAAGGCAATGGAAAAATATAAAACACTTAGAAAGAATTGATAGTCTAATTTAAAACAAAGCTAAACTGTGTTTTTTGTTTTTGTTATTGATAAGACTGAGAAGGTGATAGACAAGGCAAAGAGAAAGAAAGAGAGCAAGAGAAGAAAAGGGACAGAGATAACAGATTGCAAATTTAGAGGGAATAGAAATGGAAGGAAAAATAGAAGAAAAACAGAGATAGGTATAACCTCTTTATTTTTTAATAGTTATTGATCATTTTAAATTTCCTTACATCTTTCAAAAAATCTTTTTTATTACTAGTATTGTTAGGGGTTAGTGTCCCCAGTTCCCCAAACCTAGCAGACCTAGCTGGACTACTCTGTTGAGCTAGAAAGCTCAACTGAGGCCTGGGGGTAATTGAAGGTGAAAATGAATGGAAACTAGAAATAAAATCAGAGCAGTACAGGAAGTGTGAATAGAGAACAAAGTAATTTAAACAAGTTTCAGAGTAAAAGAGAACTTTTATTTAGAAGGAACCAAGAGAAAGTTTAGAGTGCTTCAAAAGAGAGTTGGTAGTGGGTCCCTCTCACTATGGAAAGAAGGTGAGAGAAACATGGCAGCACAAAGGCCTGCAGGATTATAAATACCCTCTCCCTTTGAAATTAGTTGCAAGTCTTTTATTGGCCTCTTTGTGACTCCAGGCAGTATTGCCCTTTCCTATTGGTCATTGGTTGTCTCTTTCGTGGTCATTGGTTACTTAAGTCACATTATACCCACAATCCTATGGGCCCTCCAGACTTCCTGGTCTTGCAGGCCAGGTTTTCCTCTCCTTCTTGAAGACCCTTTCTTAGTGTCCTTTCTCAAGTATAATCTAAAATGTGTCAGAATTAGTTCAATGTTAGATGGTTTAGCTATTGACAAAAGTGTCTTAAAAATCTGGGAAAGATGATGAATAGGAGGTAATATAAAAACATCCTGAGTCCAGAGAAAATATTTTATTTCTCTTTGCTGTGTTAAATTAAATGGTGAGCAGCTTTAAAAGTGCATACCATTTCATTTTCTTTTACCCTTAGTTCTTTATGAAACTTAAAACAGGAGCATTTCTGAATCTAAAACAACAGAGAAAAAGCTAGTGTGATTTTTTTTTTCCTTGAGAAAATTCTTCCCTAAGCTTAGTTTTATTTTACTGTTGGTGGGGATTCATAGTCCATATGCTGTGGAATTGGAACACATGTCTGCTGATGTTTATATGAAAGACATTACATTCTAAGAAATTGGTTGGGGAAAGGGAAACAGAATAGCATTGGGTCTTGACTAGCAGAATAGGTGTTATTGTATGAATTTGCAAAACAGAAGTAATATATGATATGAGTTTAACTTATATCCAAACTGTATGTATATACATTTGTATATACACTTGTGTGGATGTATTGAGGGGGAAGTAGAGCAGGGCCTCTAAAGTAGCCATCAAAGAGGCCAGAAACAAATACAATTTATATTTTACTGTACCTGCCTTTAAGTCCTTTACCTTCTTATGCACTGGGTAAGACTAATGTAGAAATGACAATAGTAAAAGTAGCAGAATATGGTGCCTGTCAGGATGAAGGTGTAGAGCACAGTGCCTGATCCAAGTATACAAGAGTACAGCAGTCTCATGGGGACAAAGGGAAACCTTAATGAAAAATGAAGGATTGGGCATTTTCCTTGGGTTAGGCCACATGAATTGGCCCCATCACAGGATTTTTATAACTTTGTCTAGCAAAATCCATCAATCCCAGGTGTTTTGTTACAGTAACAAGTTTGTTTATGTTTGAAAGCACTATTTTCTAACAAGTTGATGTGGGAAATTGCCTGGTGTCATTTTCATAGTGTTCTGTAAAATATTGAGTAGGATTAGATAGGAATACTTTTGAGACTACTTTTTCCATCTCCAAGATAAGAATCTGAGCCCACTTAACTATAAAACTGTAAAGTACGTTTGTTTCCTGTTTTAGAATTTATAGAGGAATGACACAGGGGATATCCCCCAGATATTTCTGCTCCTTCAGTATTACTTGGTTGACATGTTATCCTTTTCTCATTCTCCTCAGACTTCTTTCCAATTTCTAAAATAAGAGATGCAATTCTTAACATTTAAATCTGCATATGTGTTGGGTACTTGAAAGGGGACATGAGGGAGTTTTGGGGGTAGCTGGTAATGTTTTATGTCTTGATCTATTTGCTGCTTATAAGACTATTTTTATTTTGGGAAAAAATCATCAAGTCACACATTTAAAATATGTTCATGTCTTAGTCTATTGTCTGTTGTTTGTGACAGATTACCTAAAACTGACTACTTTATACAGAAAAGAAATTTATTTTTTGAAGTTATGGAAGCTGAGGGTGTCTTCATGGTAGGAACACTGCGGAGTCCTGAGGCAGTTCAGGGCATCATGTGGTGAGGGAACTGAGTGTACTGAGACAGGCTCCATTCCCTGTTTATAAAGCCACCAATCCCAATCCCATGATAACCAATTAATCCATTAGTCCATTAACCCACGGACAGATCAATCCATTTAGTAGAGCCCTCATAAGCCAATCACCTGTTTATGACCACTTCTGGATACAGCCAAATTTGGGTTTAAAGTTCAACATGTTTTAAAAGGGACAAATATTTAAACCATAACAGTGTACTTTTCTGTATATAAATTATATTTCAATGAAACGTTTAAAAGGATAGCTTATTATGAAAAAGAAAAAGAAAAACATAATTAACTTAGTTCAACCTGACTTCGGTGTTTGCTATATAAAGTTGGCAACTCCTTGTCTCCATTCTGCCTAGATTCAGATGCAGTGCCACTCAGTGAATAAACAAGGGCTGGTCTTTGATAAATCTACACAAAGGGACTTCTTTGATTCCTTGTCATACTCTTAAAAAGATTTACACGAAATATATATCATGTGACGTTTGGCACTAATAATGACTATTTTTCTCAGTGTTGTACGTACACCTCTCCTCTCCAGCCTCTGCAGCGCGTAT
>CAUYRH010037285.1:0-77929 GCA_963574655.1 Perodicticus potto | reverse complement strand
TCATTCCATAAGAATGTCACATCTTTGGTGTCTCCTTCACTTTAGACTTGGAACTAAATGTGGAACCCCCATTTCCTATGCCTAGGTCAGTTTCATGTGAATTTCCTGGGCCTCAATTCCATGAATGGACTATGTCCATTCATTGATGCATTCATTCACTTTGCCCCGGAGGGGACTGTGTTTGTTCATTGATACATTCATTCACCTTGCAAAAAAAAAAAAAATAATAATAAATAAATAAATAAATTTAAAGGAAAAAAAAAAAAAAGAATGTCACATCTGAGGGAAGAATGAGAAAATGGCATTTATAGAAGCTTAGCAGAGTTGGGTTGAGCCCAAAGGATATCAGTGAATGGCTTAAAAGAAAGGAATTAGGATGCCTACATTTGCTTATCTTACTATCCTTTTTTTTTTTTTTTTTTTTTTGAGACAGAGTCTCATTTTGTCACCCTCAGTAGAGTGCTGTGACATCACAACTCACAGCAACCTCAAATTCTTGGGCTTAAGTGATTCTCTTGCCTCAGCCTCCCAAATACCTGGGACTACAGGCACCTGCCACAAAACCTGGCTATTTTTTTTTTTTTTTAGACAGAGCCTCAAGCTGTCACCCTGGATAGAGTGCTGTGGCATCACAGCTCACAGCAACCTCCAATTCCTGGGCTCAAGTGAGTCTCTTGCTTTCACCTCCAAAGTAGCTGGGACTACAGGCACCCGTCACAACGCCTGGCCATTTTTTGGTTGCAGCCGTCATTGTTTGGCGGGCCTGGGCTGGATTCGAACCTGCCAGCTCAGGTGTACGTGGCTGGCACCTTAGCCCGTTGAGCCACAGGCGCCAAGCCAACACCCGGCTATTTTTTAGAGATGGGGTCTTGCTTTTACTTAGGCAACACCTTGAACTTGTGGGCTCAGGCAATCCACCTGCCTAGCACTCTCAGAGTGCTAGGATTATAGGCATGAGCAACTGCACCTGGCCCTTATCATCGTTTATGGAGAATTTTGAGATGGGGATAGGTAGACACAGGGAGAGCAAAATTGTAGAGAAAGAGCTATGGAATGAGTTATAAACCAACATATATATTATTGTGTCATCTTTACTAACTTGCTTGAAGCAGGGTGGGGGTCTCTGGGTAGGAAATGTATCATGTGGAAGTTGTAACTCCTCAACTTGATAGAATTTTTAAGTGTGGTAATTTAGAAAGCCAATATCTATCTCTGACCTCCTTGCAAAGGGATTCAGATTGCTGGAATAAAAAAACCTGGCCTAAATAGTATTGAGATGCTGATTTTCTTAGTAGCCTTTAAGCCCCATCACTGTGAGGCTCCTTTGAAGCCTCATAAAAATCTCAGTAAAGAGATTTTGCTTTTAGCCTCTGTTGCGTTAGAGTACTTTTAGGGTTAGAAAGGTACACAGAGTGTACCCAGCATTTTTGCTGCGCTCTTACTAGCCTAGACTATAGCCCCATTACTGGGCTCTTCTTGTCCTAGAGAAGGGGTTGGTAAACTATGACCCATGAGCTAGATCTAGCCTGCTGCCTATTACAATACCTGCAAAGTAAGAGGGGGTTTTACATTTTCAGGTGGTTGACATGTGCAAATTATATGTCTATAATAAAAATTTGTTGGCTTGGTGCCTGTAGCTCAAGCGGCTGAGGTGCCAGCCACATACACTGGAGCTGGCGGGTTCGAATCCAGCCCGGACCTGCCAAACAACAGTGACAACTATAACCAAAAAAGTAGCTGGGCATTGTGGTGGGCACCTGTAGTCCTAGCTACTTGGGGGTTTGAGGCAAGAGGATCGCTTAAGCCCAAGAGTTTGAGGTTGCTGTGAGCAGTGATGTCACAGCACTCTACCCAGGGCGACAGCTTGAGACTGTCTCAATAAAATAAAATAAAAATAAAAATGCATATCCGTTTCAGTGGCCATAAATAAGGATTTATTAGAACACAGTCACACTAGTTGTTTTCATGTTATGGCAGCAGAGTTGAGGGGTTGCAACAGAGGTGTTATGGCTTTTAAGCCAAAAATATTTACTATCTGTCTTTTTTTTTTTTTTTTTTTTTTTGTATAGACAGAGTCTTACTCTGTCACCCTGGGTAGAGTGCCGTGGCGTCACACAGCTCACAGCAACCTCCAACTCCTGGGCTTAGGCGATTCTCTTGCCTCAGCCTCCCAAGTAGCTGGGACTACAGGCGCCTGCCACAATGCCTGGCTGTTTTTCTGTTTTTGCAGTTCGGCCAAGGCTGGGTTTGAACCCGCCACCTTCAGTATATGGGGCCGGCGCCCTACTCACTGAGCCACAGGCGCCACCCTACTATCTGTCTTTTAACCAGAAAAGTTTTCCAACTTTTGTCCTAGAGGCAGCTCTAACATTCTAGGAGATCAATCAAAGAGAAGATAGATTAGCATCTTTTAGGAACAGAATGCAGTTCTTTCTTGAATTATCTCTACCAGGGGAAAGAGGATATTGAGCAAATTAGAGGTCCCTGCCTGGGAAATGTATTAAGCCTCCTTCCTTCCAGATTAAGAGGAGGACCTGGGCCAGAGTACCTGGGAACATAGAGTGCCAGCTTATTCTCTTTGACAGCACCCTATTTATTTTCTTCTTTGCATTTAAACTTTCCTGATGTTTTCTGGTGTAATTATCTCTCTTCTTCTCTAAAGATAGGTTAAGCTCCATTAGATAGGGCCTTTTTCTTTTTCTGTCTTGTATACTCCATTATTTAGAACAGTGCCTGGTACATGATAGACATATAATCAATATTTGTGTAATAAATAATTATGGGTCCATAGCTCAGTCACCCTATTCCTCATTTTCAGGGGTCTTAAGAGACCTAATCTTATGGCTATTTTTAAGCCCATAATATCTAGGTCTGAAGGTTCCCAGGGTTGGCTGTATTGCATATCTGCTTCTAACAACCTTCTTATATCTCTTGTTAGGGACATACATTCGCACCAGTGATGGTCGGATCTTTGCAGTCCGGGCGACTGGCAAACCAAAGGCCCCTGAAGATGGTCGGATGGCTGCCTCAGGTGTGATGGCTTATACTTTCCAGTGATCTATTCAACATTTGTTTGGTTTGGTTTGGTTTGTAATTAACTTATTTTTTTTAATAGATAATATGTACATGGTTCAAAATTCAACAGGTAAAATAAGGGGTACAGTGAAAAATATGCTTTTCTCTCACTATGCCCCTAGCCATCCATTGTCCTCCTGGAGATGCTACTCATTATTTTTAGCAAAGATATTCTATACATGGTATAGGGTTGTGTCAGTGTGTATGTGTAAAAATGTATGTATATAAATATGTGTACATAAATTTTCTTTGTAATTTTAAAACAAACACTATTATACTATAATGTACTGTTTACTCCTTTTTTCACTTACCAGTAATGGCTCATTCCTTATCATGCCTTCTAGACAGGCTTCATTGAAGATTTACACAGAATGGGATATAACACAATGTATTACCTAGTTCTCTGTCAATACACACTTAGATTATTTTACTCGACCAATGCGGATACTGCTTTTTCATAGTTGTGAAATCTATAGGATAAATTCCTAGATGTGGGATTGCCAATGTATGGCACATTAACAATATTAGGAACTCTTTCCAAGTTCTCTTCACTAGGGATGGCTATCATATCTCCTCCCACCATTGAGATATGAGAGCTAGACGGCTTTTGTTCCCAGCTTAGTATTGTGGAAATTTAAATTTTCATACATACAAGTTGGAAAAATAGCACCCTGAGCACCCATATATCCTACCTATGGTTCATGTCTATAATCCTAACATTTTGAGAAGCAGTGGCAGGAGGACTGCCAGATAAAAGGTTTAGTTTTCATAAACTTCTGTCTCTCCTTCTCTGTTACTTCAGTCATTTGTACGTTGAAGACATCATGTCATTTTATCCCTAAATACAGTAAAACCTCCATAGTGAACCACCTCCCTATGTCGATCATCTCTTTAAGTTGACATAATTTTCATAGACTTGACATGCAACACATGTATGTACAATATCAGTATAGTTCCTTACTTTGACCACCTCTGTATGTTGACTAGTTTGATATAGTCCCATGGTTGGTCAACTTACAGAGGTTCTACTGTACTTTGAACTTAAATTTTAAGATTAAGTCTATTTTCTTCCTAGCCACAATACCATTATTATGCTAAAAAAAATTTAACAATTCCATAATATTACCTAGTATTCAGGCCATAGTCAGATTTCCTAGTTGTTCCAGATGTCTCTCATAACTCGGAATTTAGTTATTATTTACTTATTTTTTTAAAAAATAGAGATAGGGTCTCCTCTTTCACCTAGCCTGGATGATGTGCCAGTAGCTTGATAACAGCTCACTGTAACCTTGAACTCCTGGGCACAAGTAGAGACAGGGTGTTACAGTGTTGCCCATGCTGAGTGCAAACTCCTGGGCTCAAGCAGTCATTCTGCCACTGCTTCCCAAAGTGTTAGGATTACAGACATGAGCCATCATACTCAGCCTGTTTTGTTTTTAAATCAGGATGAACTGCTCTTTACCTTCATTTTCTTTTTGTACCCTGCTCACTGTCTCTTACCCCCAGAAAAAGTGTCTGGTTTTAATAATGATCTCTTAATGTGTCGTATCTGTTATCTCAAAGTATTCACCTTGGTAGAGTAGAATCAGCTGAGGTGCAGAAAAGTCACATGCCTTGTCCATCTTAGATCAGTGGTTCTCAACCTTCCTAATGCCATGGCCCTTTAATACAGTTCCTGTGGGTTGCGACCTACAGGTTAAGAAACACTGTCCTAGATAGATTTTGTTTGGGGATAAAAGAATGTCTTTGTAACTGGGAAAGATCTACTGAATGATGTTGCTTAGAAATCAAACTATTAGAATTTTGGGAACCACAAGATAGGATTTTTTTTTAATTTGAATTTTCCCTTCTACTTTTCTTCTTTCCAGTCTTCTTCTGGCATTCTGGTTCTCAGTTACCTACATTTTGTCCCCAGGTTCCCAGGGGTCTTCTCGTGAATCCACAAGCAACGGCAGACACAGTGCCTCATCACCCAAAGCCCCTGACCCTGAGGGGCTGGCCAGGCCCGTCTCTCCTGACAGCCCAGAGATCATCAGTGAGCTCCAGCAGTATGCAGATGTGGCTGCTGCCCGGGAATCACGTCAGAGCTCCCCAAGCACCAATGCTGCCCTGCCTGGCCCCCCGGCCCAACTTGTGGACAGCAGTGCTGTTCCTGGGACAGCTCTTGGGACTGAGCCTCGACTTGGGGGTCATTGCCTCAATAGTTCCTTCTTGGGGACTGGCCCGCCCTGTGGTGATAGGCACCCAGTGCTGGACTTAAGGGGCCACAAGCGAAAGTTGGCTACGCCACCTGCTGCCCAGGAGTCAGCTCGCCGGCGGTCCAGGAAAGGCCATCTGCCAGTCCCTGTGCAGTCTTATGAACATGGGTATCCGGTCTCTGGCGGGTTTGCCATGCCACCTGTCTCCTTAAACCATAACCTCACCCCTCCCTTCACCTCCCAGGCTGGGGAGAACTCCCTATTTATGGGCAGTACCCCCTCCTACTACCAGCTGTCCAATTTGCTGGCAGATGCCCGCCTGGTGTTTCCAGTGACTACTGACCCTCTGGTGCCAGGAGGCCCTGTCAGTTCCTCATCCACGGCTACCTCAGTCACTGCCAGCAACCCCTCCTTCATGTTCAACCCCTCTATGCCAGGGATACTACCCAACTATTCACTCCCATTCTCACAGCCACTCCTGTCCGAGCCGAGGATGTTTGCACCTTTTCCTTCTCCTGTCTTGTCCAGCAACCTTTCACGGGGCATGTCTATCTATCCAGGCTACATGTCCCCACATGCAGGCTACCCAGCTGGTGGCCTTCTCCGGTCCCAGGTGCCTCCGTTTGATTCTCATGAGGTTGCCGAGGTGGGGTTCAGCTCCAATGATGATGAAGATAAGGATGATGATGTGATAGAGGTCACTGGGAAATAGCTGGGGAGTCCCTTCCCCACCTCACTTGCGGGGAAACCAGCAGGTTGCCCACCAAGCTGGAAGGCAGTGATTTGGACTTTCTGAGAATAGGGCACTTGGCAGAAAGGAAAAGGAAGAATACAAAGAAGAGTGGTTGGCTATGGTGGCAGGGGCTCTGTTGTTGTTATTGAACAAAAGAGGGGGAAAAAAATTCAACAGAGCAGCAATAGTGGGAAATCAGGGACTCAAAACAGGGATGGAGGGGGAGGGCAGCCTGTCTGTCTTCCTTCCTGCCTTGCTTATGCTGTCTGCTTGCTTGCTCGCCCATCTGAGTGTAGAAGTTCACATCCCATTTCTGTCTTTGGGAACATTCTCTCCCAAGAGAGCTGCCTTACTGGGTGACTTAGCTTGTCCCGGGGGGGGGGGGGGTGGAGGAGGGTCGGGGGGAGAGGGTGACTGAGAGAAGAAGGGTGGGCAGGGGGAACAGACTGAGATCCCATGTGAAATGGGGTCTTTTTAGGGGATGGGAAGGAAACATACCAGGTATGTGTGTTTGTGAATGTGTGTGTGTGTTTGTATGTATGTAATGGACCAGGGGTGCAGGTGGGTGGGGAGGGAAGGAGGGAGGAACTAAGGGGGAAATTGAAAAATGAATTTACCTTTGAAAAATGGAGATCAAAGTGTAGTGGTTCATGGCAACCATTAGTGTGAACATCAAGTTGAGCCCAGGAGAAGAGCCATGGAACTCACAACTTTTCTTCTAATTGGGTGAAGAGAAGGCCCAGCTAACTCAAGTCCCTGGTTTTCAGAGTCACAATTGTTTTTAGAATTAGGAGAAAATTATGAGAGAAAATGGGCATTACCAATCTGTCTCTTATTCCAGTGGCTGTTTCTAAGCAGATATCCCTTTCCAAGGTGAGAGTTATCTGTGTGCAGAGCCTGGGAGGGAGAAGCATTGCAGTGTGTGAGTGAGAGGTCATGGAATTGTGGCTGGAAAATATATTTCACCAGGGTGGAACTGAGCCCCCAGTTGCCCATCTTGGTGGTCTTTCCTGTTCCTTTCCTTCCCCATTGGAAAGCTCCATGTTAATTTATTAAGGGCAATTATTTATTATTTGAACTTTTCATGTGTCTTTTTGTGGGGGGTGGAGTTAGAGATAAGAAGGGTAGGACATAGAAAGGGATGTTTTAAGATACCCCAGTCCCCACAGCTACTGGTTAAAAAAAAAAGAAATCCTGGGTAGATGGTAAAATTTACCAGGGAGAGAGAGTTAGGCTTGTTTAACTAAGGTTGAGGTTATGAGGTTTAAATAACTATGTTTTTGAGAGATGGCCTCTCAGGAAGATTAGGGTAGTTAGTGGGGAGTGAGATTCATTCCACAGAGATTGAAACTTGAGATCATGGAGTTTGCTATTGGGAAGTAAGGGGCCCCAAATTTAGAGCTTTGTCCTCCTGGGATGACCTTAGAGGCCACCTCTCTATGCCAATTAGTTAAGCTATGGATAGGCAGCTTCTGGGTTGAGGAAATGGACTATTGATTTTTTGTTAGGAAATGTCTTGGCTTCCCCAGCCTATCAGGTGATCAATGTGGGGCTGGTGTCTGCTGCCTCCATCTTTTCAAAGGAACACAGAAGAGCTGTTCCTCTGTAGGAGCCTTAAGTCTTTCTTTTGTCTTAAAATAACACATCAGTCATTCTGGGTCTTCTCTTTCTTATTTCCAGTGCCAGAAGAGGGGCTTCTAGTCCTTAACCATAAACACTGGCTGTCTTCCTATTGGCATGTCCTCCTCCCTCCCCCCAAGACTTTGCCAGGCAGTGTCCTTTATGATGAACAAACCTTGTCTGGCTTTAGAGCTTTACCACCTGTCATGGCTCCCTCCTGGCTAGGCATCTGCTGCACCTGCCTCTTCCCATCCCAGGAGGCAGCTTAATCAGGTCATCCCTGTAGTAGCTCCTACAGCTTTTCTGACTAGCTCATTTCCATTGTTAGAGGGCCTTTGTAGACTTTGGGGTATTGTCCCCAGAGAAGAGATAAGCAGTTATTGGATGGAGGGTGTGTGTGGATGTGTTTTTGTGTGCTGTCCAGTAACACCAAAAGTGGAATTTAGGGAGCTTTCTTTCTCTGTTTTCATAAGCACTGTACCAGATACTTAACATTCTACTCATGGAAGCCTTAGATCTACAATTTAGCTATGCAAATTATTGTAGTAATTTAAAAATAGCATTTCCAACCAGTACTTCCTCTTTCAGATGCATCCCAAGAATGGATGGTGAAGGGTCTTAGTTGGAGTGGACTCTCAGGTTGAGGCTGGTGCAGTAGGAGTGAGTTAGTCTGAATCTCCATTTTGCAGAACACACTCAGAACCTGGGTTATACTTGATGCTTCTCAGTCCCTGGAGCTAGGATTCCAGAGGTGTGCATGTGTGTTTTAGAGGAAAGAGGTATTTCTGTGTTCACATCTTGGAAATTACTATAGCAAAAACCATCCCAGCAGGAAACTGAAACCAATCACTGTAGGGATGGGCTTTTGAAGTAAATTGGTATTGTGAGAGGCAGCACATGCCTATTCTCCACCCTCAGTGGTTCCAGTGCTGGATTTTGGTTCAAGTCAGCAAAGGCCATAATTCTGGGAGGCTGACCTGAGTAGAGAAGGCTTTCTCTAATATGTGCAGCTTTTGTTTTAGAGAGGAGTGGGGGTGGAATCATGGGAAATTGGAATGCTATACTACTTCTGTGGTTCTTGCCTTTAAAAAAAAAAAAGTGAACCTAAAAACACTTCGTGACCCTTCTCCTGGGTCTCTTTGTGTGCTGGTAGGCAAATGTGCATACCCACCAAACATGAGCATGTATGTGAGGGAAACAGGAAATGTCTCAGAGCCTAGGGGCCAGGTTTTATAGTTTCCTTGATCAGAAACACTTGGTGGTGGCTTCTACCCACTATCCAGGCCTATACTGGGAGAACTGATGCTAAGAGCATAGGCAGATCAGGCCTAGGTATTTTCTCTCACTGTTGTCTTCCATGGAATGTTTTCGGGGGCTTCTCAAGCCCCGTCTATCTCATTTAGCCTATGTTTTCAGCCTGCGAAACAACAATACTGTACAATGATTCAGGATTACCATTTGTAGTGATGCTTGGTTTCCTTTTTAAAATATCTTTATAGATAAAAATTGAACAGGGACAAGAGTAGCTACTTAAGAAAGGAAGTTAGTAAACCACGTTGGATCAGATCATTTTCTTCAGATTGGGTATCTGCAAAGTCCTTACCTCTTTGCGATGTGCTTCTTAAGCATGTATCTCATCATCTCTTGATTTAAGGATAATTCTATATAGTCCTTACAATTCTCTTTCCTAGGAATTAGTGTATGGAGTCTCTATATACTTGTGATTCACACCTAAATATGACATTTCCCACTTCAGGAGCATGAAGCAAAGAGCTGGGATAAAGTTTGCTGACTGGTTGAAAAAACAAACTTTAATAGTCTAGGTGGGATTGTCATTCCCAAGGCTATCAGCAGAGAAAGGCCTTCTGCATCAATCTGTTTAAGCCTGGCATTGCTGTAGAATTGCATCCTCATTCCATGGGGAAGGTCTTCTGGGGGCTTTATATTCCTTGTTACTAGTGTTCCTGGATACCTCTTTTCATTTCCCTCTTACTTTTGATTTATCAGAAAACCAGTCTTTCTGTTCTGAGCCGTTGCCTCTATGCACCCTTACTGGTAAAAGCTAAGTGTGTCTTTTCTTACCAGAACACCTGAGAGAAGTCATCCTTCTCTCAAAGGACCCTTAAGAGGCTTTCTGTCCCACTGCTGACTGTTCCTAGGAAATGAGCACCTCAAAGCCTGAGAATGCTGCACTCTCCACTGATCACCTTCAAACTCCATTCCTTTCTATTGACTCTCTCTTCTGCCTTGTGTATTCTGCTGTGACCCTTCAATGTCTGTTGTATTCTACTGGCTTGGCCTAGGCCTTTCACGAATACCCAAGTCTTATAATGACGAACTTCCGAGCAGGCAATGTCCAACTTCTTTGCTCTTCAGGGACCTGAGTTGCATCTTTCCCCTCTGACAGATCTGGATATTGTAATCTAGTGCATTAGGGAGGGTTAGCCAGCCAGGCTGCAAAGTCTGTACTGCAGAGGGCTGGGGGTGGTTTGGGTACTTTCTGCTACCACTACGGGATGATAATTAGAAGAGTGGGGACCTCTTACTGTGACCTGACCTAGGACCCTCCCTGGAAGGAGAGCTCTGCCCAACTATATGTGTGTATGAGAGAGAGAGCACGTGTGTATGAGTGTGCATGTAAGTCCTCTTGTGCACCATTGTGTAAAATGACTGTTATCTGGTTGTGTTACTCAGGGTGGGCTGGGGCCTCGCCGGAAGAATCCCCCCCACAGCCTACCCAAGACAGATTTTTTCCTGTACCCTCTTCAGAGAGGTCAGGGGAAGAGGGTCCAGGTGGGTTGAGGGGTTCACAATGGATAACCACTAAGGCCACACTGCTTCCAGTAGAGTGAGATAAGGTGGGCACCTGGCTTTGGTTTTCCGTCCTTCCTCAGGATACCCTGAGGCCTGGGACCTGCACCTGGCTTTGAAGAACATCTGTAGCTGGGTGATCCTGCTGCTGGTGTGAACATGGGCTTCCCTCCTCTCTCAGCAGGGCAGGCCATTCCTGCTCCAGAGACTGGGCAACTGGCTGTTTCTATGACGTATTTATTTTTACTTGTGTTTCATGTCACTTTTTTAAAAAGCAAACAGAACAATTGTAAGTCAGTATAATTGCCTATCAGTTTTCTTTATTTCTTTTTGTAAAATAAAATTTAAACTCAAGAAGGCAGTGTTGTTTAATCAGGGAATTGTCTGGATAGCTGTTTGGCTGAATGGTGGTGAAAGGAATTTAAATTAGAGCATAATGGGCTCTGGGATAGCATTTATGGAGTTAGGCAGGAACAGAGGGAAGACTGCTGGCAAGTTGTTTGTTGCATTTGGGTTCACTGGGCTATTTCTGCATTCCTAGGCTCTAGGGGAAACAGCAAAGCTAACTAAAGGGTTTGAGGCTATTGGTCCTCAGCCACAGCAAGTTCTCCAGGGGCAGTCCTGACTAGGCCTTGAGTGGCTGGGGATTTGGATGCAGAGGATGGGAGATGATATATTTCTAAGTGGCTAGTGGCAGTATTTACAGAGCATTCTTTACTGTATTTGTGTTCTCTGATTGTCATTTGAGTTAGGGGACCTAGCCACTGGCTCACAGAGAGTTGACCAGGGCTTTGAAATGTGAAGAGGGCGGAGGAAGGTGGGGACAGTCTTCTTCAGCTTCTCAAATTTAATTTCTTTAATGGGAGGAGCTCTGAGGAAACATTCTCTGGAAATTTACAAAGGGGGAGTTAAAGAGCCTCTGTGGGGATTCCTTGGACAGCACAGTGCACCTGGAGGCAAAGGCCAAGTCTGGGCTGTAGGTAATAGAATAGGGATTATTGAGAGAACTGGGAGTGGAGTGTGGGTGGGAAGATGTCTGGGTATCTTCTCAGACTTATTACAATGGGAGTGAAGGAAAGAGTGGGAAAAAGTTACTTGCAAAGTGGGCTGATGCCTTCGGTGGCCAACTGAGGGTTTGTGGAGATCCTGCCATGGGTGGGACTTGGAATATTGAAAGCAGACTGGGATGAAGCCTGCCAGGCTGATGACCTGTAGCCCCAGTCACCAGCAGTCTCTCCTTCCACAGTAGAGGTGCTGAAGCTCCTAAGGAACATTCTGAACTCTTATGTGGGGCTCTGGAGCTCCCCAACCAGACTAGAAGAAGAGAGGACAAGATGAAGAATGGTACTGGTGGAGGAGTCATGCTCAGGGAACTTGAGCTCAAGGAGAGCGGGGTCTTTTTTTTTTCTTTCTCAATATCCGTCTCTAGACAACGGTTTCTTGAGAGAAGCCCGTTAGCTTCTGAGAAACAGAATTGACTGTTCAGACTCTGCAGGCAGAGGTTGTCTGTTTCTGAGCCAGTGCCATAGCCTCTCCTTGTGTCACAGGAAATGCTTTCAAGTGTGTAGCCCACCTGCTTGGGGCACCTAAAGGGTTTGACTATGTGCCTGACATTCATAGGTAAAATAATTGCCATGACCCACACCCATTCCTGAGTACCTGTGGGGCCTGCTGCCCGTTCTGCCAGTCTGCCTAGAGGGCTGGGAAAGACTTGGCCTTGTGGACAAGATTCAATCTTCCTTGCCTGTGGAAGGAAGAATGTGGAGCAGAGGGCAAGGAAGCCAGGATTATGACTGCCTCTGCCCAACCTGCTCTTTGCTAGTGCAGTAGTTGGATCCATAAGATGTACTACCCCATAACTGCTGACTTTTTTCTCCACCGCCTTCCTGGTGTTTCCATCACAGTGATCACACTCCCAAACACCAGTCCTTGTCTGGAGCACCTGAGAGGTTATTCTGAGATGTGAACAAAAGGAAACCGAGTCCAGGTTCTGTGTGGGCATGGTGGCCATTTATTCACTCAGGTGTGAGTGGGCTGAGTTTGGAAAGGAAGTCAGTGTGAGGGGCAAGGGGGGATGGGAATATAAGGGTCAGGGGTTCCTGAGTTGGTGCCTCATCCCTTTCTGGGTGGGCCTTTGTGTTCATTTCTATTTGGGGGTACTTTTGCACTGGGCCCCATCAGCACCAAGATAGTTCTCAGAGCAGCCTTCTTGTAGCTAAGTTTCTGAGCGTAGTTATTACCTTCCCCACCTCCTCCACCAGAGCCTGGGACTTTCAGGAGGACAGAGTGCTTTATAGTTTGCAGGTCCTCAGAAATATGAGCTGAAGATGGAACCAATTATCAAGGATCTTACACTTGACCTGAGCGTTAACCTAGTTTATCACTAAACTAGAAGGGTAGACCAGGCCAGGTGTGGTGGCTCATGCATGTAATCCTAGCACTTCAGGAGGCTGAGGTGAGAGGAGCTCAGGAGTTTGAGACCATCCTAGGCAAGAGGAGACCCTGTCTCTAATAAAAATAGAAAAATTAGCTGGGCATAGTGGCCCGGCCTGCTTGTAGTCCCAGCTACTCAGAAGGATTATTTTAGCCCAGGAATCTGAAGTTTCTGTGACCTAGGCTGAGGCCATGGCACTCTAGACCAGCCTCCCCTAACCACAGCCCGGGCACTGGTGGAGGAGTCATGCTCAGGGAACTTGAGTTCAAGGAGAGCGGGGTCTTTTTTTTTTTTTTTTTTTTTTTTGTTTCTCAATATCCTCCAGCCTCTAGAACTGTCTGGCAGAAAGTGGTACTCAATAAATGTTGGATGGATGAATGATAATCCCTGCGTTTAAGGAAGAGAAGCGGGGTGAGGGCATGAGGTAGAATCCACCAGTTTCTTCCCTGAGCCCAGATCAGGCTTCAGCTTCCTCAGTTGTAAAACGCGAACAAGTGGCTGTCTCCCTTGGTTCCCAGTTCTGTTGCGAAGCTTCAGTTAGAGAAAGTAGCAGGGCTCAGGGTAGTACAAATGCCAGAGTCTGATACCGCTGTGCGTCCCTAGCCTGTACAAACTCTCCCTTAGTCCCAGCTTCTCGTGGACCCCGGCCTGGCCCTCTAATGCAAGCTACCGGGTTAACTTCTTTCCAGTACCTGGGGCTGGGCTGACACTGGGGAGTTCCTGCCAACCCAGATGCTCTAGGTTGCTAAGTCACCCTGAGCAACCCTGTAGTTTGTAAAATGCAGGAAGGTACGTGTTGGGTCCTGTCCCAGCCAGTTAAACAGGGTAGGACGCCCGCCCGTTGCAATGGCGATGGGGAGGGGGCAGGCCTCCACCCTATGAGCCCCGCGCGCACGCGCCCACTGTCACGGCCACGTTCCGCCGCGAGAGGGGGCGGAGCGAGCGTGCGCGGCTAGGGCGGACGGGCTCCGAGACCTGGCCCGAGCAGCCTGCGCGGATCTGCGTCCGCGGCGGGCGGCTGCTGAGGTGAGGGCTGGGCCAAAAGGGAGGCGTCCTCACCGGGGCGTGGGCCTGGGCCTTCCTCTACTCCCGTCCGCTCTGGCGCGGCCTCTGGCCTCCCTGCGTCCCCTCCGTGAGCCGTTCTTTGCACCTTGTTTCTCCTATAGTTGGACCCGGCCGGGACGCGACCTTGAGTCAGCCCATACCATCCTGGGCGGCCCACTGCTCAGGCTGTCAGTGTAGGGCACGCGCCAAGGCAGTGAAGTTGAGTGGGGCAACAGAGGCTGGAATCGAGTTGTAACTCCGCTCGGCTCCCCAAGGTCGCGCCTCGTAGCCCGGGCTACAAACTTTAGCGTTCTTTAAGTTACAGCAGTGCATGGGTTTCTGGGAGGTCGTGGGTAAAGAGAAAGCTGAGTAAATAGGCGAGGCTCGTGGTGAGGAGGTGGAGCCTCCTCCTCCCTGCGCAGGACCCTAGCAGTCGAGGTCTTCCCGCTCTCCGGTAGCGCAAGTTTTGCTCGCCGCGGGGCGCTTTAAGGGCTGGGCCCTCCACCTCCGCGCACGTGAGCGGCACCAGGAAGTCGCACCCGGCCACCAGTGTCCTTCCCCGGCCTCTAACTGGAGGGGAAACGAAGACCTGAGAGCTGGCACACCCTGCCCGTGGTTGGCGGTGAGGGCTGTTTTGGCATCAGGTGTCGTGGCTGGAACCCTCCTGAAAGAGGCATTATGAGGCCAAACGCTGGGTTTGGCCTCTGATTTCCCCAAGAGATCTGAGAATGGGGTGGAGGTGCCTATTGAAACCCTGGTGGACAATCCCTGAAAACGGGGTGGTTGGGACTTTGTTGGCTCAGTGGTTATTTCCTGGGCTGGGGTGGCTTCCTTTCAGTTTTCAGCAAGGGGACGCTTGGCCCCTACCACACTGAATGCCATAAGTTCCTAAATGTGAGCCTAGCTTTTCAGGTGAGGATGCCCCAGTCCTTCTTCCTGTCCTCTGGTATGTGAGGGAAATACTCACCGTGCCCCTCCCACTTCCCCTGCAGGAATGTCCAACCTGTGATAGGGATTATGTGAGGACTTTTTTGTTTGTCTGTAGGGATGGATATCACCAAAATTATGCACAGACCTTTTTTTGTTCTTTTCTTCTCTTCTCTTCTCTCTTTTTTTTTTTTTTTTTTGCTCATCAGCTTTTTTTTATTATTTGTGTATTTAATGTGTGGCCCAAGACTTCTTTCATTGTGAAATAAACCAAAAGGTTGGACACGCCTGCTGGGGCCTGTAAGGGCATTTTTTTCTCCTTTTCTGAGCATTTTGGAAGTGAGAGAAAAGTGGAGATTAAGTTTGAGAGGACAGGAAGTGTACAATTGAGACATAGGTCAGAGCGAGGGCTTGTCACTCTTGAGGCAAGTGGTGGCCTGTATGTTAAGTTTTCTATAGAGCCAAGAGTTCTGAGATGTCTAGCATGGATTAAATGGTTGGGCCTTTCTGGAAACCAGATACCAGGGAGGAGAGAGAAAGTTGAAATGGGAGCTTGGTTTCCTTTTGCCTGTGTTTTTGTTCCCATGCCTCCATTTAATACCCATGTGACGTTGGACAAGTTTCTTAACCTACAGTCACTTGTGTACTGATCCATACCTACCCCCCTGTTGGATTGTTTTAAGGATTAATGAAGTAACTGTGTTACAGCATTTATACACTCATATAATAAGCACTCAGTGGAAGATACATCATCAGCATCACTGTCATCAAAGAAAACAAGATTGAGCCAAGATGAGTAGGACAGGGAATACATGCAGAAAAGATAATGATACTGATGGGTAGGAGCACATATGGGTGAGAAGACCAGTGGGAGACATCTCACTGTCCTGCAGTAAAGGTTTAGAAATTTTTTTGCCTCTTTGTCAGGCAAGCACTGTGTATACATTGACTCCAGTGGCAATCTCTCAGCATAAAATCTTAACCCCCAGAACCCATAAGGAACAAATAATTCCACAGAGCTAAGTTTTCCCTGGGGTTGCAGCATTGCTTTTTCAGCTTCAAAACTTTTTAATTTTAAATATTAATTGTAAACAGTTGGAGTGGGAATGCCTCCCCAATGGGTCATGTGCTTCCCTTTCTCTTTAAAAAATCTTCTCTGGACTGTGTTTCCCCCCTCTCCCCCCACCACGGGCAAATCAGATCAAGCCTTCTGTATGAGGGAGTTAGGCCTCTGGCCCCCAGTTCCCTAGAGGCCTAGGTGGTCACATACTGACCTTGAGTGGCTCACATACTAACAAGCCTGTGTTGTGTTCCTGGGTCTGCTCTTCGTGTAGATTCTCTGCTTCTTATGGGTAACTCTTAATTCTCCCTGTTGTGTGTTTCCACTGCTAGCAGCCTTTTCCTTCTACTCCTTGATGTTTCTAGTGTTCTACGGGCTAGAAAAGTGGGATGAGTCTTGTTAACATTGTTCAAGTCTGAGAAGCTTAGTGCTGGACTTTATTCTAGCTTCTCAGGCTGTTTGGCTCAGTCTCTGTTCTAATTCTGGATGGGTGAGCTTGCTGAATAGCAAGGACCCTGCAGGTGAGATATACTTAGCAAAAGAGAAGTTTCTTTGAAATTTTCTTCCTGAGGCACCTCACCCTGGGATTTTGCTTCTCATGGTTTTCCTGTTTGTTAATAAGTGTTTGGATTTTGGTGTTTGCCCATCCTCCCTCTGGCAGTAAGTAGTCCACGAGGCTTAGAGAGGCTAGGCTTGGCTGGCATTGTGGCTCAGCCCTGAGAAGGAAGGGGCAATGTGGGGGAAAAGCAGGCTGGCTGCTCTGTGGCCCATCTTGCGGGAGAGACTAGTCAGGACCAGGAGTGTGTCCCTGTCTGATTCCCTCCTGATCCCCTTTATGACTCAGTTTCTCCAGGTATGACCAGAGCTGCTCCACGGGCTTCTACAACTGTGATTAAGAAATAAAGAGGCTTGTGGCTGCAGTCATCTTTTGTAGCTCCGTTCTAGGTCACTCTGTGTGTAAACAGTTCTGGCCCCTCCCCCTCCTGGGTCACAGCACCCAAGGCAGGGCTGAGGTTGGGCCAGAACTGGTTGGCGGGCAGGTGGGCACATTGGTCAGAGCAGGCTACTAGCCTCCTCTCCCTTCTTTCTCCTTTGCAGCTGCCTTGGGGTGTGGGAGGCCCAGAGACATGTCGGACCTGCTACTACTGGGCCTGATTGCAGGCCTGACTCTGTTACTGCTGCTGACACTGCTGGCCTTTGCTGGGTACTCAGGGCTGCTGGCTGGGGTGGCAGTGAGTGCTGGTTCACCTCCCATTCGCAATGTCACTGTGGCCTACAAGTTCCACCTGGGGCCCTATGGCGAGACTGGACGGCTTTTCACCGAGAGCTGCAGCATCTCCCCCAAGCTCTGTTCCATTGCTGTCTACTATGATAATCCTCACATGGTAAGGAACCTCCCTGGAGTTCCATCCCATGGATGTAGCTAGGCCAGGGCTTGTTGGGGGAGGGAGATTTGGTTTCTGAGGAGAGGGTGGGAAAATCTTTGAGATGGCCCTGCAGACCCCTTCGCTGTGAGCTTGAAACCCCATCCACATTTAGCCTAGGCGTTTGTTCCATGCATCTGTTTGTTGGCTTTCTACTTGCTCAGACCTGGTTCCTCTTACTCACGGCTACTTAGGAGCACACCACTATGAGTCCCTAGCTTCTGCTAGGATTTTGGTCTCTTGCCTCCTCTTCTTGCTGTCCCTCCTTCCGTCTCCATTTGAGGCCAGCACTCTAAGGCCAGGCCATTCAGATTCTGCCAACTCCTCTGGGGTTATATCTTTTTCCTGTGCTTTCCTTGCCTCAGCTGCCCTGCCATGGATGTAGGCCTTCAAGGGGTAAAAGGACAAACCCTTGGCATAGGGTTTAGAATCATAACTCTTCAGCCATTCTGGTGGGTCCCTACCCATTGATGGCATTTCCTTAGACCTCAAGTTGCCTGGTTGGGAGAGGGCCTGGGTGGGGCGGGAGGTGGGGGTGGGGAATGTGGATCCAGATCAGCTGCTGAGAGTGTCCAGGGTGCTAGAGTCAGAGACTAACCCTGCATCACTAACACTCTGTGGGTGTCAGGCTGTAGTTGCAGCATATGATGAGTCAAGGCTTGCCAATATAGTCTCTTGCCATGCTATGGGGTGGTGGTGCTGCCCACAGCTGGATGGGCTGGCAGTTTTTCAAGAGTTCTTCAGCCTCTTAATACCGAGCTATGCCAAACCAAGCATTAGGAATCCCCAGCTCTGATATCCTTGCCTACAGAGATCAAGTGTACAAGCCCTTACAGCCTACCCACTCTGGTGACAGGGCCTGGAAACATGGAATAATAGATGTGTGGCCAGTGGACATGGGGTGGATTGATAAAGGTGGAAGGGTTTGCTGAGCCAGGTGGTAGGGAGGTATAACAGTTTGAGAGAAAAAGTCTGGCACAATTTGCCACCTTTGTTTTAGGAAGCTAACTGGAGGACAGGTGGATGAGGGAAGGAGATGAAGAAGTGAGGCCATTGACGAGACTGGGCTGGGCCCAGTCAGCTGAGAGGTGACATGGGCTGGTTGAGGGATGATTAGACAATGTCTGAGGTTTTGAGGTCACATGGCTGGGAGATGGCACTGACTGAAGTTGGGAGCACTGGGGCATGAGTGGGATGGGGAGGTATCAGGCTATGGCAGGCTCCTAGACCAGATGCCTAACTTCCACCCCTGCAAGAGTCTGTTGTGTAAGTCCCTCCTCATCCTATGCCAGCCTCTGATCCCTGCCCCTCCTTCCACACCTGGCCCAGGTGGAGCCCTGCGTGAGGTCCCAGTGGCAGGGTAGAGAGTCCTTGTGGCTGCTTCTTTCCTCATCAGCATTTCTGCCTGTTTTGGAATCAACACATTACTTCCTGGGTTAGAGATGCTAATTCTGGCTCAACGGGCTAAGGCACTAGCCACATACACCTGAGCTGGCAGGTTCGAACCCAGCCCGGGCTCGCCAAACAACAAAGACGGCGGCAACCAAAAAATGGCCGGGTGTTGTGGCGGGCGCCTGTAGTCCCAGCTATTTGGGAGGCGGAGGCAGGAGACTCGCTTCCATACTAACGCCAGCAGTTCTGTTGCCTCAGGTTTTTCTATTTTTAGTACAGATGGGGTTTTACTCTTGCTTAGGCTGGTCTCAGAACTCAAGCAATTCACCTGCCTTCGACTCCCAAAGGGCTAGGATTACAGGGGCGAACCTCTGCACCTTCCTCCCACATAACCTTTCTAAGCTTCTATTTCCTCATCTGCGGAGTAGTAATAAAATACCTGCTTCATAGATAGGCTGTCAAGGGTTAAACAGTAGTTCACACCAGCATCTAGCCCTCAACAGATACTTAACAAGAAAGAAAAGGGTGGGGAAAAAGCACTCATGTTATACCAGCATGTGCTGAGGGTCAGGATGAGGAGGCTAAGACCCTTGGTCTGACTGCAGACATCTGGCTGGCATAGAAGATCACTGAACAAGTCCAGATGGACCCTCTGATCTTTCCCCTCCCAGTACTGGTTTCTCCCAGAATATACCTGTGTCTTCATTTAGTGGTAGGTCACATCATTGGCACCTGGGATGTCTCAGGGACATGTGGGTCCCCACCTGCTGTGGGAGTGAGGCTATGTGTTCTGTGCCTGCAGAGATTGTAACAGGTTCAGAGGACCATAGACCCTGAGGCTTTAGGCACTTATAATTATCATAGACTGCATGGTCTGTAAGGACCTGAGGCCTTCTGGTCCACACTCCTGATATAGAGGGGGAGACTAAGGTTCAGAAAGCAGGAGTGATATACTGATTTCACTTTTTTTTTTTTTGCCATTTTTGGCCGGGGCCAGGTTCGAACCCACCACCTATGGGATATGGAGCTGGTGCCCTACTCCTTGAGCCACAGGCGCCGCTGCACATTGTTTTCATTCAGCAATATTTGAGTATCTTATCTGTGTCAGGCTCTGTGCTGGCCTGGGGCTACCATCCTCATCCTTGTCCTGAGGTGGGCTGAGAACTCAAGCTTTCTGCTCCCTTGGCTGCCTTCATCAGCAGTGTTCATCTTGGAGTCCTGCATGTTCTGGTTCTCAGAGTAAGATAGGATATAGGCTCATCTGTTGTCTCCCCCAACCCCACTGCTCTGGGTACAAGAGGAGCAGGAATCTGCTTCTCTGTGAGTTTGGGGAGGAAGTGAGGCTGTTTCATGGTGTGTGAGTGGGGCCGTGAGTAACCAGGTTAGAAATGCCACCTGGCTCTGGATGCTGCCTTCATCAATGAGGTTTGGACTGACCGCTCCTTAGCCACACCCCTTCCTGACTTTAGCTGAGCATAGGGGAGGCTGAATGTGGGCCCAGGAAGTGGCACAAGAAATGGTATTACCCAGCAGAATAGTGGCAGTTACTGTGGACCCTTTCATATTAGATGCTGATTAAGCTATTAGCCATATGTCCGGGAGTCCTGTGTGGGAAGAGGTTGCAAGATCTGGGCAAGTGTGAGGCAAGAGGAAGCATTTCATTCCCCATCCTTGAAAGCCTTTTCATGGTTGGGAGTGGAAAGAGAGAGCATGTGTCAGGAAGTGGACAGACCCTGGCATGGCTCATAGTGGGTGCCCTTTACCCTCAGAGCTCAACATTCATGGAGTATAGTCTATTTCCTCTTTAAGGTTCCTGGGGGAGGGATGTGAGTTCAGAGATGGGTCAGGTGTAGGGGGATGTCTGTCAGATCTGTCCCTTTATCCCAATTCACATGTACGTTCTGTTTACCCTAACCCTTGCAAAGCTGAACTGCTTTGCCTTCCGCCTAGCTTCTAAGATTGGTGCTAGGGGGTTGAAAAGTGGCTTTAGCCTCCTCTTCTGGGCCTTGTCTCTCTGGGAACCTTCAGTGTTGGAAGGGAAGGAAGGAGCTGAGAGGACCCTGAGTGCCTGGCTTGATCTTAGCCACCTCTGGTCTGTGGACAGGCCCTAGTGCCTGGGCTGCTGTCATTATGCCAGGGGAGCCATCTTATCTGCCAGCCTGGCCCCCTACCTCCTGTCCAGGAGGTGAACCTTACTCTCTGCAGCCACTCCCAACTCTACTACTGTGTTTGAGGCTTAGGCATCCTGCTTACTTGCCTTTGTGGGGAGCTTGGCTAGGCAAGAGGGGCATGACAGCCAGTTCAGTTTACCTGCCTAAAGCAGACCTATATTTGCTGCTTACATCCACTACCTAGGAGGGAGTGCTTGCCCCAGGCATGGAGTGGGAGGTGGAATGGGTGGCACTTCATCTGCTAGTAAGCTAGACTGCTGTTGAAGTCTCATTTTCCTCTCATGTTCAGAACTAACATGAAAAAAAAAAAGGAAGGGAAAAAAAGTCTAATTTCCCCCATAGTCCACTGAGAATCTAAGTTGGGGCCAGGAAGTCTGCAGGGGCTGAGGCTAATGAGAGTTCTGATTTGGGCCTTTGCCATACTCTGCCTTCCCCCTCAACATGTATGATGGAGCCCTCCAGCTTCTCCAGAAGCCCTTAGGTCAGATGGAGTCCAGGAAACGGGACAAGGGAGTAAGATTTCCCAGGACCGACCACCTCCACAACAGAGTGGAAATGTGGGCTGGGTTTATGTTTCCTGAGAGCCTAGGCTATCCCCTATGCCAGTTACCTCATTATTATTTTCTGCCAGGTGGAGTCCAGGCTTTTGCTCTACAGCAGGTTAACTGTGTGGGACAGGTTGGGAAGGGTGAGCATCTCTAGAACTGCCCTCAGAAGGGGAGGAAAGGTGAGGTCAGGACTTTGGATTTGCCCTTTTGGGTTTGCTTCATTGCTTACCAGCACGTGACTCTGGGCTCTGGGTGAGTCACTTGCCCTCTCCTGGTCTATTTCCTCATCTGTCAAGTGGAAATAAAATAATCCTTACCTCAGAGTTTTGTCGTTGTTGTTGTTGTTGTTTTCAGGGTAACAGAGATTTTATTTAGGAAGAACAAAGAGAAAGTTTAGAACAATTCCAAAGAGAGTTGGAGGCGGGTCCCTCTCATGGAGGAGCAAAGGTGAGAGAGACCCTTACCTCAGGGTTTTTGTTCTTGTAGGGACTAAATGATAAGGATAAGACTCAATATCCACCCCTAATAGATGTGTAGCACACTTGACATCCACCCCTGCCTACGGGCCTTGTGCTACTGGTAGGAACTTTGCTGTGCGGGACTTTGTACTATTAGGAACTCTGCTATCTCTGGCTTACTCCCTGCCTCCTGTGGGTTACCTGAGCCATGGAGGAGGTGCTGTGCAGAGAGAAGCTGTTGTGTACCCATTCCTAGCCAGAACCTATTTCTCGGGCTCGCATGTGGCCCTGGATTGTATGGTGCAGCTCTGGAGCTTGTCTGCTTGGGTTCAAATTCTGACATTGCCTTACTGTGACCTTTGCTGAGTGGCTTGGTTCTCCGGGCTTCAGGAACAGGGTTGATAATAGTACCTACTACCCTTCGTGAGCTTTTTTTTTTTTTGAGACAGAGCCTCAAGCTGTCACCCTGATAGAAGGCTGTGGCATCACAGCTCACAGCAACCTCCAATTCCTGGGCTCAAGCAAGTCTCCTGCCTCTGCCTCCCAAGTAGCTGGGACTACAGGCGCCCACCTCAACGCCCGGCCATTTTTTGGTTCTGGCCGTCATTGTTGTTTGGCGAGCCCGGGCTGGATTTGAACCCGCCAGCTCAGGTATATGTGGCTGGTGCCTTAGCCCGTTGAGCCACAGGTGCTGAGCCTGTGAGCTTATTAATGGAAGGCAGCTACAGGGGCAATTGGTCAGTGCCTTATCAGATACAAGCTGATAGGATTATGTTTGAGAATGAGGGGTGGAGAGCCAGGTTCCTGAAACACTTCTAAGTGGAAACTCAGAAATTCCCTGAACCACCTTTGAAAGTTAGCATCTTGCTGATTCCTTAAGTATAGGTCCTGTCTTCTGGTCTCACTGTCTGTATCAGCCCATGTTCTGGTACCTGCCACAGTGTATCTTTGGGCACTAGCTGCTCAGGGAGTTTAGACACATAGAGCTTGGTGTGTTGACCTGCAGCACCCAGGAAGGTGAACAGGGTCCATGCCCAGCTTCTGGTCATGGGCAGGTGCAGCTGTTCTGCTTTCCTGGGAGTGCCAGTGCATATGAAGGGCACTGCCTCTACTTTTGCCCTTATTTGGGGCAGCTCTGGGTTTGGTGGGCTGGCATGGGAGGGATAAGGGAAGCCCTTTGGATTTGGGATTGGCAGATGGTGCAGCTGTCCCTGTCAGGTTGTATAGGTTATGGGCTTGGGCCTGGGATTGCCTATTTCTATTGAACTCAATGGCTGAATTTGTTCTGGGCCAGCTGACAACCATTTCTCCTTCCTGGATTCTAAAAGATATCAGTCTTGTCCATTTCCAAGACTCAGTGAAGTCTAGGCTAGGTAGGGCCCCTGAAGTGGCTCTCTTCATTATGGCCTCAACATCAGAGAGTCTGCAGAGCACTCTGAGACCTTTCTGGAAGGGGCAGTGGGGCCAGCCTTAGGATTAGCTCATACCTGGAAGCTTTAGGTTCCAAGCAGACTTCCCTCTCTTCACAGTTCTGGGACTCAGGAGACTTAAAAGGAGATCGTTTGAGTCCTAGCATCCCTCTAACTTTTCCCAGATATTCTGGTTTTGAGGACAGATACTGGATAGGCTTTCCTTTACCTAAAGCAGTAGTGAGTCTAGCCACTGTTCTGTCTCCCTGGTGTGGTTCCTTGCTGGGGCTAGTTTTCTGGTGTGGTCCAGATTCTTGTGTTGGGCCTAGGTGTCCAGAGAAATAAATGGTTGATATGGGAAGGAAAATAAGCAGGCAGGTAGCGCTAGAAGGACGAGGTCTACATTCTAGATTTAGGCCCAAATAAAGATGTTGCATTGGGCTCAGCGCCCATAGCTCAGTGGCTAGGGCACTGGCCACATACACCAAGGCTGGCGGGTTTGAACCTGGCTTAGGCCTGCTAAACAACAATGATAACTACAACAAAAAAAAAATAGCTGGGTATTGTGGTGGGTGCCTGTAGTCCCAGCTACTTGGGAGGCTGAGGCAAGAGAATTACTTAAGCCCAAGTTGCCGTGTGCTGTGATGCCACAGCACTCTACCAAGGATAACATAGTAAAACTCTCTCAAAAAAAAAAAATTTTTTTTTCACTGAACCAAGGTAGATGGGGTTTTGTGCCTTCAGGAACACTCCTACTTTCTGGGTGCCTGACAACCTCAGTAGGCCATTTGCCTGCAGTCAGGCCATGGCTTTCCTGAGAGCCTTCCCCTGCTATTGGACCAGCCTTGCCATTTGTTAGATGATCTCAGAATCTGTCCCACCTCCTCCTTGCTGGTGCTAGATTCAGCTGCTTCCTGGCTGTAGCTTTACATGGGGCTGTTTAGCAGGTGATAGGCTTGCTGAGGGTCTTCTTAGGCTGCTCCTTAGCCATGGCCAGGGCAGGGGAAGGGCAAGAAAGGAGCTACTGTGTCCCCTACACCTCCAGGATCCCAGCAGCCCTGTTTCCCAGCTGCCTCCTTCCACTATGAAAAGAGCTAATCCCTTCCTGTAGGTGGAGGGAGAGGATGCAGGGCTTGTGTGTGAATGTATGTACTATCACTAAGTGTGCCCCAAGAACTTTTGTGTGCAAACTCCTGGATCTTTTTACCTTGGGGCCTGGAGTGGTGGGGAGAGATGGGGAGGCCCTCAATTACAGTGCAGCTGTAATTGATGTAGAGGAGGGGCTGCTTGGCAAGGAGCAACAGACGGTTTTGAGGGGGAGGCTTGAGCTAAGTCTTGCAGAATGGGCAGGAGTTTCCCAGGCAGAAGGGACTCTAGAATAGGGTGAAGAAGGACATTTCAGGCAGAGGAAATAGCTTACGCAAAGGCAGGAAGCATGAGAGGACATGGCATGTTTGGGGAGCTGCAAATAGTTCCATGTGGGTGGGTGTGGGAGTGTGGCAGGCAAGGAGGCTGGTAAGGCAGGCTGGGCCAGAGCCTGGATCTGTCCCTCCCTCTGCCACACAGATATTCAGTGGGTGCCTGCCCATCTGGACTCTGGCCCTTAATGGGGCCTAGAACAGCAGAAAGGGAGTATGAGGTGACAAATCCGGGCAGTTGTGGGCTACCCTGAAAGACAGCCTTGTACACTGGGTTGGGAGTTCAATTTCATCCTAGCGGTGAATTGGGAGTCACTGAGAAGTTTCAAGGAGATGATCACATGTGTTCTGGTGTCTTTGGGGGACTGAAGAGGGTATTGAGCTTAGAGTTTCATGAGGGCTGCTGCAGTGATTATAGGAAAGACCCTGGGACCCAAACTGAGGCAGGCCGGGGATAGAGAGGAGAGATCAAATGACTTCCCACCCATTTCTCCGTCTGACTTATACTAGATGTTTCTTTTGCGTAGCATAGGTTGCTAGGATCAGGGATATGAAGGTAGGCCTTGTGGCAGGCGCTGACCCTTGGTCAGTCAGCAGCCGGCCTACCAGAACCTCCTGCCTACTTGGCCATGCTCCTCTTGACATATGAGTTGAGCTGCTGCACCATCTAGAGACAAGAGGTGGTACTACAGCAATCTCTTCCTCTGCCTGGGTGGGGTGGAAGGAGCTTCAGACCAACAGAAGAGGCTGCTGCAAGGTGGACTTCACATGGGCAAGAGAGTTTACAGCAAAATATTGGCAGGGAGGTGTTGGGGGAGAAGAGAACCTCTTCCTCTGCCTCTGAACCACCCTGAAAGGGCATTTGAACCTGAATGGGCAGGGAGGAGCTGCATATGCAGAGGTTTGAGTGGATGGCAGTCTAGGCTGAGGGACAGTTTTGACTGTCTCATAGCTGCTAATAACCAACAGCAGTTATAGAGCACTTACTGGGTCTGGGCTAAGTCTTCATGAAGTATCTCATTAATATGACAGTTTTATAAGTAGATATCAAGGAACTAGGCCTCCAAGAAGCTAAGGGACTTGTCCCAGGATCACATGACTCAAGATGTACACCCTGACCTGCTTCCAGCTGTGGTTCTGAAAACTGCATCATATTGCTTGCCACTGAAGCTCTGAGCCAGAGTTGATGCTGTAGGATTCAAGGGGGCAGCAAGGGAACCAGTGGCATAGTGAGCTGGGGGTGACCCCTAGAGTCTTTTTAGAGATGAGAGCCTGGAGTAAGTGCCCAAGTCCAAGGCGAAGTATGACTACAAGGCCAGGCTGGATTGGCTAGAGTAGAAAAGGCAGATTAGGGCTGAGAAACTCTTAGAGGATTGCTAACAGGGCTTAGAAGGTGTTGTAGTGGAAGGGAAGAGGTGAGAACAGGTAAAATGATGACTTCACAGGACTAGGAATGGAAGCTGAGGAGAAGAGTAAGTGGAGGTAAAGGGAGTGACCTGTTTAAACTTAGGAGTCAGCAAATTCTTGGTAGAGGGAGAAATCAGGCAAAACCCAGGATTGAGAGCATAAGATCTGTGCTGAGTCTCCTGGATCTAGGAACACATAGCCCTGGGGGCCCAGCCTGAGGTCTGGTACAGACTTTGGCACGTGGAAAGCTGACATAGGAAACATGTAGCAAAAGGTACAGAAATGAGTGCTGGGCCTTGTAGGCCTTGGGTCAGTCCTAGGAAGTGTTGGAGGCTCACACAAAAGCCCTACCTGGCTGGCTGGCATTTTGGGGAGCTAGGGAAGAGAGGCTAGAGAAGAAGTATAGGGTCAGAGGGGAGCAGAGTGGGATGTGCAAGCACTAGGGGCTCAGGAAGACTTGGCAGGGGAACCAATAGTCTTGGACTTAGCCAGGAGAAAAAAACTTGGAAAGTGGGGAAGTTCTAGAATGGGACGTGGGTTGAAGAAGTTGTCTGGGGTGTTGGTGGCTGGCCCTACTTGAGGGACTAGGAGGATCCCCTCACAGAATTTCATCAGCACTCCAGAAGTCAATGATCCTATATCCTGACCAATGCTACCTGCAGCCCCTCCACAGCTGGATGTCAGGTCCCTACCTTAGCCTGGCCTCTTTACCCTGTGAGCCCATAAATACATGTAAACACACACTTTCTTGATTTCCTAGGGCATGACCTAAGGGGTCTGGGTTCTTTGTTCCTGCTCCTCAATTTTGCTTCCTTACCTATCTTGAAATCTCTACCAGGGAAGCCTGCTCTTCTCCAGGAGATAGGAGAGAAATGAGCTAATAGGGCTGGGAGCTAATAGATCCAGGCTCCAGGATCTGCCAGCCTGTAGTCCTGCTTGTGGTCCTGGGCAGTAGAGGCTGGACAGAGGATCCCATCGGGAGGTGGAAAGGCCCCCTCAGTGGTGCTGTTGATGGGCTTTGTGGAGGGTGATGATTCAGAGGTCCTCTCTGTTCTTGTCTTTTCTGGGCCTTTGGAGGGAAGAAACTAAGTCTGATCCCTTACAATGACCCCAGGGTCTCTAGCACAGGGCATGCTGTGTTAATTGAAGAAATAATGAATGAGTGTATGAGGGTCTTGCAGCAGGAGGCAGGGGCCACAGATGGGTTCCAGTAGGAAAGTAGCCAGCCTTATCCTGGTATTTGGGGCTACATGGCCTATTGGATCTGGTGGTTCTTCTAGGCCTGAGTTGGCAAAGATCAGGAAGCAGGGAGTCTTCTTTCTTTGCCAACTTTGACACCTCTTTGCTTCTCCAGGTTCCCCATGAGAAGTGCCGTTGTGCAGTGGGCAGCATCCTGAGTGAAGGTGAGGAGTCACCCTCCCCTGAGCTCATCCACCTGTATGAGAAATTTGGCTTCAAAGTATTCTCATTCCCGGCACCCAGCCACGTGGTGACAGCTACCTTCCCCCACACCACCACCCTGTCTATCTGGCTGGCAACCCGCCGTGTACACCCTGCCTTGGACAACTATATCAAGGTGAGGCACAGGCCTTGGGGCGGGGTGTGGGTAGGGAAACAGCCAGCTCCTTTGGTTAGGAGTTGGGCAGGATTTCCCAGGTTGGAAGGAAGAAGTCGTTTTGGGAGAGAAGCATTCTGGGGCCCTCATGGAGCAGATGCCTGTGGAGCTAGGAAGAAGAGGTCTCACATGCCTGAGACCTTGTAGGGGCCAGAGCATCTCCCAGGAGCATGGAGAGCTTGTTCAGAAACCTGGCCTGGTCAGTTTGTCTCTGGCTTTGACCAAAGATATTTTTAGCTCATTCTGTACTCCTGGCTCAGATGGATGGACAGGCCCACCCTCTGTCTATCCTTCTAGAGGCCTGTAAAATAAGGCCCTGAGTCTCCCAGTGACTGGGACGAGGTACCCATATTTTGCCCCTGACCCTGACTCTGTATAGGTTTATGCACCTACTTCCTGAGCTCTAGACTGGGGCAGTAATGCCAGACCCTGTCTTTTTTTTTTTTTGCAGTTTTTGTCTGGGGCTCGGTTTGAACCCACCACCTCCAGCATATGCCGGCGCCCTACTTGATGAGCCACAGGTGCCGCCCCTTTTTTCTTTCTTCTTTTTTATTAAATCATAGCTGTGTACATTAATGCAATCATGGGGTACAATGTACTAGTTTTTTTTTTTTTTAGAGACAGAGTCTCACTTTGTTGCCTTTGATAGAATGCCGTGGCATCACAGCTCACAGCAACATCTAGCTTTTGGGCTTAGGTGATTCTTTTGCCTCAGCCTCCCGAGTAGCTGGGACTACAGGCTCCTGCCACAATGCCCGGCTATTTTTTTGTTGCAGTTTGGCCAGGGCTGGGTTTGAACTCACCGGTATATGGGGCCGGTGCCCTACTCACTGAGCCACAGGCACTGCCCTACAATGTACTAGTTTTATATACAATTTGAAATGTTTTCATCAAACTGGTTAACATAGCCTTCACGGCATTTTCTTACTGTGTTAAGACATTTATATTCTACATCTAGTAAATTTCACATGTACCCTTATTAGATGCACCATAGGTGTGATCCCACCAGTTATTCTCCCTCCACCCATCCTCCCTCTGCTCCCCTTTCCCCTTCCCTGTCTTTTTACTGATGTGATCATTAGCAATGCTGGCGTACCCTGCCTAGAGGAAAGAGAGCGAGTTACCAGGAGATCTGACAGGGGTTTCTGTAAAAACAGGTTTTTACAACTTGCCCTGTTGCACATCCCTTCTTCTCTAAATGTTTCTTAAATTTGAATACTAGGGAAATGACCTCAGTTTGGGCTTGGAAGTGATTGTTTATTCATTCATTTAACTTGTTATTTATTAAGCATCTGTGTGCCAGTTGCTGTGATGGACATGATGTGAAATGTTGGTACATGAAATAGGCATTCACAGTGAGGTGATGAAGATAAGTAATGAATGTCAGACAGAAATGGGACCATACTAGGAGAGAATGGGGTGAGAACAGTCAGAAGACCAACTTGTATAGAATGGTAAGGGACAGCCTTTTGGAGGAGGTGACCTCAAGGCAGAGTTCTAGAAGAGCCTTCGAGGGGAGGAACAAATGTTCTAGGCTGAGAAGGGTGAGGAATCACAGGTTTGATCTAAATGCAATGGGAAGTCACTACATTGTTCCAACTATGAAAGTAACGTGGTCAGAACCACATCTATAGAAGATGGACTATCCTATCCCTGGGCGGGGTAGGATTGGATCACAGGTCAGGGGCTAGGTGGAGGTGCTTAGGAGGCTGTCAAGAATTCCAGTGTTAGTAGTGGCAGCTTGGGCTGGGACAGTGACTGTTGGGATGCAGATAAACACAGATTTACTGTTTGGGAGTGGAACTGATGAGCTTTGGGTTAGATTTCCTGTTGAGGGAGGGGAGGAAGTAGGGGGAGTCACAGAGGGCTCTGCTTCCCTATGGCCTGGGGCAATTAGGTGAGTATGAGATGCTTTTCACTGAGATGTGGGGAACAGAGGGAGGCCCTGATTTAGGGGGGGCAAGGGGAAGCCAACTTTGTAGGCTATGTCAGTAGAGCTGCGTGAGAGACATCCCAGTGGGGGCTGTGGCATTAGCAGCAGCGAATGTAGGATCTGGAGTTCTGAGAGGGCTGGGCTGGTGGATAAGTTTGGGAGCATTAGCCTGTTGGCAGTATTTGACCTGGGAGGCTGCCCTCTGTGAGATTAGATGGGCAATGGATAGCCTGCGGCAATAAGGAGTGAAAACTTGGCAGACTTGGAGGATCCTTGCCATTTTTTTCCTGGGGAAAGGCATAAGGAATTGGTGATGGAAATGGGAGTTCAGATAGGTCCTGGATAACGGGGTACAAGAGTGTGGTGTCATGGCTTGGTAATGAATAAATAAGGCTCTGGATCACCAGCTGTGGCACTAGCAATCATGGACAGCATTGAAGAAATGGGTGAGAAGACATGGAAACAGCAGGGCTATCACAGTGTTAGGGCAGGGACACAGGGAGGATGGAGGTGAGTTTTCTTTGTGAGCTGAGGATGATGGCTAGAAGGGATGCTGAGAAGGGTGGGCATGCCAGGGATGGGTTTGGGCTAGAGGTGGGGATGCTGGCTGGCAGTGAAGGCAGGAAGGGAGACACCAGGTGCTCCAGACCTATTCAGTGTGCCACCTTATGGGGGTCCTCGCCCGTTTCACTTAAGGAAAGGCTAGTGTACGGTGCCTCCAGTTCTGTGTCATTCTCAACCTCAAAGGCTAATCTGGAGGAGTAGCCCTGGGAAGAGACTTCTTGGGCTCTAAACCTCAAGAACAGAGAGCATGGAATGTGGTGTGGTGGCAAGCAACTCAGCCACCAAAGCCTTTTCCTGGCTTCAGGGATTTATTTTTAGACACCTTTGTCCAAATTTCCCCGGCCCCTGACAGCTTCACAAGTTGCTGGCTTTTGACGTCACCTCTTTGATGGAAGCCCTTCCCCCTTCCTCCCCCTCTCTTGGGAGCCTGTCAGCTATGCTTTGGGCTCAGTTCTCCTGGGGTGGGGGTTGGGATGAGGAAACCAGGAGTAAACAGGGAGAGAGAGCAAGGGACTTCTCCCAGAGACGTCTTGTGAGGCATGTTTGCTTGGCCACCAGCTGAGAGTGAATAGACCAGGCTGCCCACAGAGGAGGTATGGCCCCAGGTGCTTGGCTTGTTTTGGCAGCAGGGGTTGGGATTGCCTCTGCCCCTGTCTTTAGCCTGACCTTGCATCCTGGGGAATAGAGCTGGTGGGGAGCTGAGGAAGGGGTTGGTTTTGTTTGCTGGTCACAGCCTGGAGCAGACAGGGGAGGGCCCTGTGCGTCTCTCAGCCCAGGAAATATCTAAAGGAGAGTGTAAGGCTCCCTCCCACTGTTGCTTTCTTCCCCACTGCCCTGGGGGTCAGAGAAAGGAAGCTACTAATGAGACTCTGGGTGCATCTGACTCTTCTAGCCCCGACAGCTGGCCACTTTTAAGTGTGTGTGTGTGTGTGTGTGTGTGTATGCATACGCGTGCGCACACCCTTCCTTTTCTCTCTGGATCTAGGACTGCTGTGAAGGTTCTTCAAACAGAATGACAGCAGCCATCAGCTTTCTGTTTCAGGAGAGAAGAGAGGCCAGAAGTCCTGCTGCCAAGAGGAAGGGAGGCAGGAGGGTTTGGCAGGCTTACCTGCCTCCCCAGAGGCTGGGGTGAGGGATGGTGGTGAAGGGGTCGCAGCGAGCTTTGGGTGGGGGAGGTGGAGAGCAGCTGATGTGCTGGCAGTTGCAGATGTGCCTGCAGAATTGATCTCATGGGACTGAGGGACCTAGGGGTTACTGTGAGGGGCCCAAAGGGAACCATTTGTCAGGCCTCTGGGGATTCTGGAAGGGATGACTGGATCTCAGCTTTGTGGTCTGCATGGCAAGTCTGGCCTGGCAAACTGAGCCATTGGGGCTAGAACTCTGCCTTTCTCCACATACACTCTGGGGGCCCCCCACCCTGAGCACTCTGGGATACTGTGTATGTAAGGGATTCCCTGGTACTTTTTGACAGTTACTCCATGTGGAATATGCCCCAGTTTTATCAGCCTGCTCCAGGTCCAGGGAGGTAGCCTTCAGGGCAGGAGACTACTTGCTTACTCCTTTAAAGGGGATGTCTTCTGGTAGATGCAAGAGGGAACTGAGCTCTGTGAGCCCAGAGCAGTGGGCAAGGACCCCAGAATTCCCTGCAGTCTTAATGACTTTCCAAGGGCTTTGGGTTCATGGAATAAACCAAGACCTAATGACGGGCCTAGGGATCACATGTGTGGGATTGCATGTGAAAAGGTCCAAAGTGCAGTACTTGGCTCGTGTCTGTCTGTAGCAGTTGGTGGGAGCATTTAATGTTACATTGACCCAACCAAGCTCCCAAGACTGGCTTTCCTCCCTGCACAGTCCAGAACCTCCATAAACTCCCTTTTTCAGAGTCTTTGATTTCTGGAATTTTTGAGGGGAGAGTCCTTATAAAATGGTTTGGTGTCTTCTCCCAAGTTTAGGGAGACACAGGGAATTGTCCCATGTGATGGCTAATTGGCTGGGGAGTGCAGGCAGGCCCTGGAGGTCAGACATTGGCCCTTGCTCCATTGAATTGGAAAAAAGGGAGGGGAAGGATTTCCAAGGGGATGCAGTGAGTCTGTGAGGAGAAGCTTGGTGGTAGAATTCTGGGACAGCTAGGTTGACTGGGGTTATTCTAACGGGTTTAAAGGAGGCTGGCACCCTAGATTCATAGTTCTCATACAGCTATGGAGGGCTGGCAGCCTGATCAGACCCTACCTGCTTCAACTGGAGTATTTCTGCTTATGAGTTTTATAAACCAGATGATGTCATGAGCTTTCATTTGGAGGAGGGCTTCTGAGGTTCAGGTGGTTTGAAAATCTCTGTCCTAAAAGAGATGTACCACTGAACAGATGCCCCCTCCAGCCCTGGCCAACTCCATGTCTGTTCCAGATCCTGAGTATGCTGTGGCAGCTGTAGTGTGAGGAGGCACCAGGGCCCAGCCCTGTGCATATGGGGTAGGGGCTCCCAGAAGAGGCAGTCATGTCTGTGGAAGCATGACTCTGATTGGAAGCTGGACCTGGAGGGGAGCCCTGGAGAGCTGCAGGTTGGAGATCTCTCAGGGTAGTGGTGGCTGAACTCTTGAATGGTGGGTGGTAGCATGGCAATGCCATGGGGCAGCCAGATTGGGACTCAGGACTACAGGCTCCAGCAGGGTACCTACAGAAGTGGGTCAGCCTATTGAGCTATTGACTGGGAGGAAGCTCACAGCAGCCTGGTCGGAGCCTGGGTTCTGTCCAGTGGGCTTAGAACACCCTGTGTGTATTTCCTCTTAGCCTGCCTCAGTAACCTGAGAGAGTCACTGGGAAGGTCTAAGTCCACACTGGGGCCAGAACATCCATGGGGAGCAACCAGGCCATGGCAGGGGTAATTCCGGTGAGAGGGCCTCAACAGGAATGTGAAATCATTTGCCATTTCCCTCTCCCTGCCTGTCACCTTTGTCAAGGTAATGTTTGTAAAGGTTCTAAGGTGAAAACTTTATTTTTAACGAGGAAGGTTTTCTTGGCATCTCAGATCAGTCGCTTATTCAGCAGTTACCTACTGGACTCTCTTTTTCATGTGGCATTGTTCTGGGCATGGGACAGCCAGCTAGAAGGCAGTCACAGAGTTCTAGTCAAAGCCAGCATCTCCATTGTATTATAGACAGGGAGACTGAGGCCTAGGGAAAGGAGGTTACCCTATCAAGGGATGAAGCAGTAGCTGAATCCTGACCGGCTCCCCTACGCTGAGCATCATTCTGATGGCTATGTGCCCTTTTTTTTTTTTTTGAGACAGAACCTCAAGCTGTCACCCTGGATAGAGTGCTGTGGCATCACAGCGCACAGCAACCTGCAACTCTTGGGCTCAAGCCATTCTTCTGCCTCTGCCTCCCAAGTAGCTGGGACTACAAGCACCCGCCACAATACCTGGCTATTTTTTGGTTGCAGCCATCATTGTTGTTTGGTGGGCCCGGACTGGATTCTAACCCGCCAGCTAGCTGTATGTGGCTGGCGCCTTAGCTGCTTGAGCCACAGGCACCAAGCCGGCTACGTGCCTTTTGCCCTCTGTCCCATGCATGAATGGGGCTGGGACCAAGATGCTGAGGACTTGTAATGAATGTGGAATACAACTGGGATAGTGTCCTAGAGTGGGCCTGGAGTGGCAGCACTGTGGCCCAACACCCACTTGACCCTCCCTCTCCAGCCCTAGTGGTCAGAGTTGGGGGCTAAGACTGTGGGTCTGGGAGACTGCTGGGGGGAACCAGAGGCAAAGGACATCAAGAGCCCATTTGCCTGCTTCCCAGCAGGTGTTCATTAAGGGAAGCCTTGGCAACTGCTCCTGGCACAGGAAGCAGCTCCTGCAGATACCTTATTAGGCTTCATGTCCTTACCCTTAATGAGATGGGGGGGCTCCATTCCTAGGCTTCCTTCACTGTCCATCCAGGGCCGACCCACCTGCCAGTGCTGGCACATGCTCTGATGCATAGAGGATGGTACTCTCAGTAGCACTAGGACCTGGGGCTGAATGACAAGCCCCCAGAACTCTTAACCTTCACCCATGTACTGCAGCTAGGGAATTTAGCCATGGCTGGGGGGAGGATGGGGAAGGGAAGGGGAAGGGTAATCATTGGAAAGCCAAAACAACTTTGTGGAGTGCTAGTATATTTGAGCTGGTCCTGAAGGATGAACAGTGTTTTCTTCTGGGAACACAGGTCAGGCAGAGGTAGTGGCTTGGTAGCTATGTATCCAGTGAAGCTAGAGTACAGGGGAGGAACAAGAATTTGGGCCCAAGAGATTAGACTGGGTCTTGCAGGCACTAGGGAGGTACTGAGCAGATGAGTGACAACAAGACTCTTAAGCACTTGGGAGTGAGGAGGAAGAGCTGGAGGCTATAGCTAAACTCTGAATGAGGGTAACCGAAGTTAGCTGAGAGTTACCAGTAACTTCTTACTCCCACCAACCCCAAGTCCGGAAGAGATCCTCCCATCATACCAGGGCTTGCCTTCCTGGTTTCCCTTAGGGAGCTGTCCCTCAGCATTGAGGTATGGGGGTACCCACAGGAGGCCAGGTCTCGTCTCTAGCCTAAGCACTGGAACCCATTCTTAGCCTCTCTGGCTTCACCCCTCCTTCTTCCCTTACACCAGGATTAAAAGCATAAAGCCAGTCTTTGCTGGGGTGGCGTAGGAGCCACCACTCTCAAAATACCAGCTTGAGTATGGTAGCTTGGCAGCCCTGCAGGACCCTGGGGGCTGAAGCTTGTCTGGATGGTTTTGTGAGGTTGGGGCATCACCAATCTAGCAAGAGCCTTTTCTTGTAGGCAGATGGAATTTATTTACCAAGAAAAAATTCTTTTTTTCTTCTCCAGAAGGCTTAGGATTTGGGATTGGGGGGTGGGGAGAGATTCAGATAAGAGCTCTTATCTAGCTGTCCAGTTATGCAGAAAGGAAACCTAAGGCTCCAAGATGGAGAGAACTTCCTTGAGGGGTAGAGAGGTCAGAGGTGCCAGTTGGAGATGAGGACCTTCTATTTCTCTCCTCTGTTCCCTGTTTCCTCTTTATGCCCGCTTGTCCTTCCCCTCTGGCAATTCCTGACTCCTTTGGCTCCCAGGTGCTTGGCTTCTTGGCTCCATCTGCACTGAATAGCCTTCCTGCTGCTGGATAATCAGTCAGCAGTGGTTTCATCAGCTTGTGAGCAGGACGGGACTCAAGGTCCTTGACTGCACAGACAAACTGCAAAAGAGTGGCTGGATCTTGGAGAGGGGTTAGGCTGTTAGGGAGCCTGCAATGGTAGGGGCCCTGGCTCCCTCCAAGATTTGCAAGGGAGAGAAGAGAGATCCTGGGGCTCACCTGTCCAGTTCTGTAGCTGAGCTTCCCTTGGGATATTCAGCTCCCATATTGCCCAGCCCTCTGGTCCTACCCACAAGGGCCCAAGAAGCCAGTGCAGGGCTGAGCTGGGGTTGTATATTGGCCTCAAGAAAGGAAAGGCTGGTCATGGCTGTAAGATTAGGGGGCTTCCCAATCCATCTGGGCACTAGGGTCCTTGAGGGCCTGTGTCCTATATACCTGCTTAAAGGAAATCATTATTTCCATGCTTTTCAATGCCTCAGGCCACCTTTGTGTTTGATTGCTGCCCAGGGCCCACCCCCATGAGCTGCCCAGGAAACCAGGACTTAGGCAGCACCAGGGAGATGAGCAGAGGTGTAAATTGTGTGGTGAGCTGCCAGCTCTGAAGTGAAAATGAAAAGTCTTCAGGCAGCAGCAGCAGCAGGCACAGCAGACCGGGGTGCCAGGCACAATGCCCCGCCTTCCTGCTCCACTCTCCTTTACACCTTCTCCCTTCCCCACGCTTCCTGCCCAGGTTTGGCCCTGCCTGCCTGGCTCCTCTGGCATTCCCTGCCCTTCAAGGGGACTCCCAGACTGGCTCAGAGCTAGATATGACTCCAAAGAGGGCCTTTATGTTTTATTTCCATTGTATTATTTTTTTCTTTCCTTTTTTTGGGGGTCGGGGCAGAGAGAGAGTCTCTCTCTGTTGTCCCAGACTAGAGTGCAATGGTGTCATAGCTCACAGCAAACTCAAACTCCTGGGCTCAAGCAAATCCTCCTGCCTCACCCTCCTGAGTAGCTGGGACTACAGATGCTTGTCACAATGCCTGGCTCATTTTTTTCTATTTTTAGGAAGATGGGAGACTTGTTCTTGCTCAGGCTGATCTCGAACTCATAAACTTAAGTGATCCATCTGCCTTGGCCTCCCAAGAGTGCTAAGGCATGAGCCACCATGCCTGGCCACCATTATATTTTCTGATTGGCCAACTGGTACACAGAAAAGTGGGCTATGCTTTAGTTACCTTGTGACTTAATGTCTGAGATAGTTCATCTGCTGATTTTTTTTGTGGGGAGGGAGGGGTTCCATGGATACAGTTGTCTTATATTCACATAATGGTGTTGTTATCGATCCTTTCTAGTTCTTCAGTTTTTTGAGATTATCTGTTCTACTCCCTTTTATTTCATAGTTAAGGGAGATTGAAACCCAGAGGGAAGCCACCTGTTTGTCAATAGCCAGGCCAAGCCTGCGGGCTACTGCTTGGGCTCTCTCTGCCACTTTCTGCTTCTTCTGTCCTCTCCTTGGCAGTCCTGTCTCACTCTTCATCTCCTTTTTTGTTTTTTAAGACAGAGTCTCACTTTGTTACCCTCCGTAGAGTACCACGGTGTCATAGCTCACAGCAACCTCAAGCTCTTGGGCTCAAGTGATTCTCTTGCCTCAGCGTCCCAAGTAGCTAGGACTACAGGCGCCCGCCATAACGCCTGGCTGTTTTTAGAGATGGGGTCTCACTCTGGCTCAGGCTGGTCTTGAACTCATGAGCTCAAACGGTCCACCCATCTTGGTCTCTCGCAGTGCTAGGATTACAGGTGTGAGCCACCTCTTCATCTCCTTTACCTAGCATTTTTAGAGCTTTAGGCCCTATGATGAGGCTTGTGCAGGCTCTCCCTGCTGGCATTGCAAGGCCCCCAGATTGCCCTATAGACAGATTTAGGTTCTGGGCAAGAGGCTTTGGAGAGGCCTGGTGGAGATGAGAAGGAGCAAAGGAAAAGGAAGTTGATGGAAGTTTCTAAGCCAAATAATAACAACATGCTACCTTCTAGCTGCAGCCTCCTGCTCTGCCTCCCCCAAGCACTTTGCACATGAGATGAAGACTGGCTGTCTGAGAGTCCTCCAGGGTCTGAGCCTCCACTTGTAGGGACCGATGTGTGTAGGTGGTTGAATGTTGGTGTCTGTAATTAAAAATGAGGGTGCATCACTTCACCCAGTGAGAAGATGCCATCACTTTGGGTGGGATGCAACAGCTGTTTGCTGGTTGTACAGCAGCCTGGCTGTCCAGTCTAGCATGGGAAGATAGGTTGGTGAACTGGGCAGCTCAGGATGAACAAAGGGGCTAAGGCCCAGGGCCTCTCGTTCCAGTGAGACAGGAGGTAAGGGGCTATGATGGAGTGGAATGCTTGGACAGATCTCTTCCCTTTCCCTTACAAAGTTTGTGTAGGAGATGAGATGGGACCCAGTCCTTGGCATAGATACATTTCTTCCTTCCTTTGGATTTGCTCTGGGCAAATCTAGCCTCCGGGAAGTCTAGGTGTGGGGTCCAGCCTCAGCCTCCTGCCTGGGCCTGCCTTTTATGTCTGCCATCCCCTCCCCATCCCTAGCTGAAGCCAGAGTACAGGCTGATATTCACTAAGTTAAGATAGTTCTGGTCCTCTCTTCTTACCTCCCTCTTTCCTCTCCCCTAATTCAGAAAGACCTGCCAGGGGAGACACTGTGGGTCCTGTAGGGAAGCCTCACTCCAGCCAATAGTCTGGCCCTGTTGTGGGACCCCTGAGCTGAGTGGGCTATATGCTTGCCCCCCTACCCAGGAGATGAGCTCAGCCCAGGGTAAGGAGTGAGTATGTGGTATGTTTTCAAGATAGCTGAGGTAGTGGCACTGTAGCAGTCTTATGTGAGGTGGGTGAGCTGCTCTTTCTCTTGTCTGCCAGCACTCCTAGGTGGGTGAGCTAGTGTTGGTGCAGGGTTGGGTGGTGATGGGAAAGTACTAGTGACTGAGGTCTCCTAGAAATTTCTGCATCATGGGTAGTGTCTCAAATCCTCCTCTTGGTTTTGCATGTGGAAGGCTGAGGTGGGAGAGAAGGCCTGGAGGCGTGTATGAGGGACCTTGGAGGCGGGTCTTATGGTCTGGTCCCTTGAGTCTGTGTGAGGGAGGGAGCTGCTCTGGGTTTTGGGCTTGTCAGATGGTCAGTGGCTTCAGTAGACAAATCAGGTTGCCCAGTCATGACAATGCTTCCACAACCTCTGGTTGTCTAGGCCATGGAAAGAGGCATAGCCTGGGCTAGGAGGACTCCAGGCATGGAGGCCAGCAGTAACAGCCCTGTGTGGCATTGAGTGGTGTCCTTGGCCATTGGCAGCCTGCTCTCCTTGAGGCTAGCTGAGGGAGAGGCAGCTGGCCTCACCTTCCTCCAATGATTTTCCAATATTTACTGACTCATTGACATACTGCCCAGGACATAGCAACTGCTGTGCAGTGAGGACCTGAGGGTCAGCCCGTGGTCACCTTTTCCTTTCTTAGAGGCTATACCTGACCAGGAGGGAAAGGGCTCGTCCTCTCTGCCTGATTTCTTAGGGACAGAGTTTATCGCTGGTCTTATCATTTCACCATCCATCCCCAGTCTCCACTAGACTCACTCTCACTCAGTGTGCAGAGCTTAGAAAGGAGAGTCTTCTAGGTAGGGCTGCTGGGGCAACAATAAGCCTCTTCCTTTCCTGCGGGCCTGGGTTGGAAGTTTGCCGCTTTGTTTTCTTCCTACCCCTTCTCTGCTCTTGAGTCTGAATTTTGACAGGATCCAGCATATGTTATACTGATTTTGGGGCTGAACAGTCAGTGAAATTTTAATTAGCTTCATATCTCCCTCTGGTAGGACCAGGGGTCCCCAGGTAGCAAGGGGTGAGACCAGGCTGAGTTTGGGTCTAAGGCTGCCCTTCCAGGGATCTGGGGCTGGCTCAGGCAGCTAGTGTTCTCTGTTTGGGATGCTATGGGGAGGTGGGGTGCTGGGCCGGGAAAGAAGTGCTGTGCAGCCAGGCCACAGTTTTCTCTCCATCCTCTGTCTCTCCTGTTTCTCCCGATGGCTTTAAGATAAAGGCGATGGCAAGGATGGAGGATGCAGTTTCCATGGCAACGGGGCTGTCCACAGCCTGGCAACTTCAGAGCCGGGCTCTCCGGAGGAGGCAGATGCGCCGAGCAGCCTCAGAGCTGTCTCCCGCCTGCCAACAAGGGGGCTGTTAGAGCAGGTGGCACAGGGTGGCTGCCTGGTGTAGCCCAGCCTAGAAGAAAGGCTGGAAAGAGTATTACTTTCTCTTATCATCCCTATTACTGCCAAATTCCTCCAGAGGGGAAGCTAGGGAGGTGGCCTGAGTGCAGGCAGGGGTTGGAGTAGGGTCCCCATTGTCTCTGGAATCTCTGGGTGGATAGAGGCTATAGTTTTGGGAGAATCCCCCAAAGCCAAATGTCTGCTGCTTTTGAGATGGCCAGTGGACATTGAGCTGCTGCCCTATGGATTCTTTGGATGCCCAGAGCATGAGGTTGCTGATAAAGACCATGCCCTGATTAGATCCTTTTCTTACCTCTGGCTACCTGGAAAGGACACGGACCTTCTTCAAGGAACCTCACTGATCCTGGCTTCAGTGACCTGGCTAGGTTTGCTGAGTGTGGCTCAAATTTGGCAGATGCCTTCCTCCAATTGCTGGCATTGGAGGTGCCCCAGAACCTGATAGCTCCTGCTTCCTGACATTATGCTCTTATTTAGCCTTTTCCTGAGGACCAGGGCTGGGGTAGGCTTGTGGGTGGATGGAGAAGCGAAGGCAGCTATCTCTGTTAGAGATGGTAGGAGTTGGGGGTATGGAGAGTACTCAGGTTGGCAAAAAAGATTGGGCTCCAACTATTATTAAAAGTAATGACTTTCCTTCATTGACCTTGGAAGCATCAGGGATAGCATGTTCCATTCTGGGGTTGACTACACAGAGACTTAGAGTGCAAGGCTTTTGCAAGGCTTTTCCTAGATCACTAGTGGAGTTACAAGCTGAGCTGCAGCCAGACTCGGGCGGGCCTCCAACACCCCCACATGGTCTCTTAGATGTACCTCTCCCTCCAGATGGCTGTTGAGGGGTCCTAGCTGGATAAACCTTTTGGGCTTATTTCTCCTTCCCTTTATTCTCCATGGGCTCGTTTTTTTACCCCTATTTACGTGCTTTAGTTGAAGGAGGTACCACAATCCTAGGATTGGCCAGGCAGGCGGACGAGTGGAGTCCTAGAGTGGCTTCTCCCTGCCAGGCAATAAGTCTCTCATTACAGTTAAGTTGAAGGCTCATTTCAGAGCTTGTGGTGAGAGCCAGGCGGGTGCTATAAATAGCTGTGTTGTGAAGGTTGGCGGGGAGCAGTGACAGGGCAGGGGCCTTGTAGTCATCGTAGTGGATAATTGCGCTCTATCACAGGAAAGGGGAGGCATGCTCCGTAGTGAGAGGCACTTGACCCCTGTTCTGATTGTTTCTGCCTGCCTCAGGGCAGCTCTGGCATGTATCTTTGCCCCCTTGCATACATACTGGGGGATGGGGAACATTGGGTTTAGCGTCTAGGCAAAGGGAAGTGGACAGCCTGTCAATACTTGGAGCCCTAGATACTGGTACTTCAAGCATTAGGTAATTTTCAGTGCTAGGCCAATTTGTCCTGCCTGCCCCTCCTCCCAAGGGTCAATCTTCTCCTCCTTAGCTGAAATCTTGGGCCTAGGTGTGAAGAGGTGTGGGACCACATGTGATGGGCTTAGAGGTTGACACAGACTTGAATTAGCAGAAGAATGAGAGTGGAAGAGGGGTTTAGCTGGCTTGGAGTCCCTGTCCAGGGTCTGGGGTAACATGTCTACAAAGGCAGGGGCTGAAGAACTGAGGGTGAGGGGTATTGGCCTCCTGGTATCTGTGAATCAGTCAGCATTTTCCAGGGTGGAGAAGAGGTTAGGGCTGGAGTGTCTTGGGATGAGAAATCTGATAGGTGAGACGTTGGCTTAGGCACATGGGGTCCTGTCCTAGGGTGGTCCAGGAGTGCTAAGCTTCATGGCTGTCTGAGACCAGGGCTTTCAGGAGTAGCCTTTTGGTTTCAGACATACACATATTATTAGCAGGACCAGGTTTCTGGATTCTTTTAGCACCTGCCCTAGGTATTGTCTTAAGGACTCTTGGGTCTTCAGACCACTGCCCTCTGGAATGTGGGGCCCTTCTCTTAGGGCCCTGCTCTGAGGTGTGCCTCCTTCAGTAAAGGGTTAGAATTTGGAGGAGATTGGGGCAGGAGGCAATAGACAAAAGATAGTTCCTGGGGCCACCTAGGGACTAATGAATCAGGAGAAATGTAGGGCTCATTATACTTTTTGCTACTGTCTGGCTAGGAGCGGAAGCTGTGTGCCCACCCTCGGCTAGAGATCTACCAGCAAGACCAAATCCATTTCATGTGCCCACTGGCACGGCAGGGAGACTTCTATGTGCCTGAGGTGAAGGAAACAGAGCGGAAATGCCGGGGGCTTGCAGAGGCCAATGATGCCCAGATGGATGGCACAGGTACAGAAGGTGGAGGTATGAGGGTGGGGACTTTCCTGGAGCCCCTCTCTTCCGGACATCCAGGGATATAGTTGAGGAGGCTCCTCCCAGTCTGGGCTGGCACCATGCATGTCAGGTAATGCTTGGCAGAGGGAGGAAGGAGACCTGTCTACCCCAGGACCCACATGCAGAGTTGCCTGTTTCCAGACACATGGATCTACATAGATGTGGATTCACATGTTACCTCCTGGCAACACAGATACAAAGACCCTGCCTGGATTCCCTTCAGATGCCACAGGAGTACCCTTGGAAACACAGATCATACACAGCTGGATGCTCGTGGGAGGGGGCTGAGGCTGCTCAGGAAAGGAGTCACTTGGGTGGGGCTCGTGAGGAAGTATGATTGGCACTGGATCTGGAAGGTAAGGAAAGGAACTAAATGTTCTCCTGTCCCCCAGTATTCACCCCACCTCCAAGTCAGCTGCTTTATCCCTGCCAGAGAACAACCAGGGAGCATGCAGAGGGGAGCCAGATCAGTTCCTGGCACCTTCCACCAGAGCCAGCCCACACACCTGTAGGCAGCCTTGATGCCCCAGGTCCAGGCCAACAGTATGTTTCCTGCTCTCAGCTCATCTCTCTACAATGACTTCTTGTGACCTCTGGCTGTTGAGAGTTTTGGGGGCCTGCTGGTAATATCCCAAGTGGTCCAAGGAGCCCTAATTCTTGTCTGTCCTGGTGGAACCTTGTATGACCCTGGAAGTCCATGACTTCTAGGAGTAGTACAGGGCTATGAGGAATGCGACTGTCCCTCTTCCCCCTTCTTCTTTAGCAGAATCTGTGCCCATCCAATTTTTAACAGCCAAGGTCACCCTAGAGAGGCGTGTCAGCAGAGGCTGGCAGGAAGGTACTGGGAGGCAATCTCTATTCCCTAGGGGCCTGTGTCTAACACAGTTAACTTCATCTGCCATTTAATTACCTCCGTGGGGTACTGTTCCTGTTTGCCTGGTAGTGCCCAACAATCTTTAGTGTCCCTACTGTGGACATAGGACATGGTACAAGGTCAGCAGGCCCAGCAGCCTCCAGGGCAGAAAGAGGACTGCCTTGCCCTTTCTGTGACCTTTCTCTGCTGCCTGCCTCCCCGCTTCTTGGCCCACCCACCCAGCTTCATTTCCTCCCATACACTGCCTTCCAGGGGTGTTGAAGGGCTGCTTGGCACCCGATACAGCTGGCTGCAGCTGCAGCTCCCATATCCCCTAGCTTCTTGGCCTGTCCTCCCTACAAGCCTGCCCGCCTACTCCCTGATGCAGAGGCTGAGGGATCTGCCCACCTCTGACGGTGTCTGTCCTGACGCCCAGGGTGGACTCTGGTTATCAGCTGCCAGGTGCATGCTACTTATACAGCAATATGTGGTGGGTGCATGGCTGCCCAAAGTTTGGCCTATCCCTGCCTGCCTCCCTGCTGTGGCCCTGGGTTGGGCTGGGAGGTGAAAGGGGTAATTAGGTGCCTTGTGCCTGTTATTACATTGATGTATTATTTAGCTCCAGAGAGGCGATGAATATTTGATCTCTTTGCACTGGCTGTGGGCAAGAGAGGGAGGGCGGGACTGGAGTGAAGATGGTGGCTTCACTTCCCCTGCCACATTAGCTCTAGGGATTTAGATGTTGCCACCTTGCCTGGCATTTTTTCCCCAGGGATATAAGAACAGGACTCTGGGACTTTCTCCTTTGTAGACTTTGGTGGGACTATAGGGATGCCACTTTCCTGTCTCTTTTCTTGGAGTATCCATATTTCTCCAAGGGCTGTCTTCATCCCATCATGCTGAGCCCTGGCCTGAAGCAGGCATCCTGCTCCTTTCTCTGATCACTCTTAGCTCAGGAGTTGGGAGGGAGGAGGAGGCTGGCTGGGAAGAATCATATTCCTGTATCTGAAATCTCAAAAGAGCCATTGGGTAGGTGGGCAGGTAGGATGTGACAGTCTAATGGAGGTGGGAGAAACTATCCCCCTCTTTTGCTCCTTTCGTGCTATAGCCTGTGGGGCACTGATTATATGAGGAGTAAGTGAGGGTCTTGAGTCCTACATTGGGTTAGAGGGAACCACCCATATTTCAAAGCTCAGTTTAGCTTGGGCTCTCCGTTTACCCTCCTCACGTGCCTCTACCCTGGGAGCCAAGCCTGGACTCCAGCAAAAGAAGGGCCTGGGGCCAGCAGCCTGGCATTTCCAGGGTTTACCTCACCTCTGCCAGTAGGGGGCCCAGAAGGCATCTTTTAGGGGCCTGAGGACTGGGAGAACAGACCTCAAAGCCCCAACCCCCAACCTAGGCCCCAGATGAGGCTCAAGGAAAACTTCAGGTTGGGTCCAAATGCCAAGCAGTCCCCAGCTGTGCCTGGCTCAGGGCTTTATCACCATGGAGACAACAGCTGGGAAAGCTGATCCATCCTTTGTCTTTTGTGATATTAAATACTGCCCCTCTTCCCCTCTCACAGAAATCCTTCTCCCAATCTAGATTTCTGCACATAGAGGGCCCAAGTTCTTTGTTCCTCCTTGCCACCCCTAACTGCATACAGTGCGTCTGAATCAAGGGGTTGTACCTGGAAAGGGCAGATGAAGGGGCTGCTTACTTGGAGGATGTACTGGGGGTAGAGGAGCAGGTTAGGAGGGATCTGGGCTGTTAGTCCAGCTCAGCACTGGTAGGGCTCCTCAACCACCAGCAGAGAGCTCTCATGGTCCGCTTTTGGTGCCTTGTGACTCAGGAAGCACCAGTGTTTGGGGGTAGGGCAGGGTGGGTAAGGGTTCCTCTGGATTAACTCAGGCATGGGGAGCTAGACTTTAAAATGTTTAGTTATAGCATCCTCCTTCCTTGTAACTGGTTGATTGTTTCTCAGGAGTTTCCATCCTCATGGGCCAGAAGCCTGGATGCTGCTCATGGGGAGCCGTTCATGGGGGAGGAGCCTGGCAAGTGGGCCTGATCCATTCTTTAGTCCTGATGCCCTATGGGCAATGTTTTATAGGTGGCCCTGGACAAACCTCTTTTCAAGCTTGAGATGGGGCATGGAGGGGACACTACTTGGGTTTCTTTGTTCTACTTCAGCTTCTCACCTCAGGGCTGAGTGGTTTTAATGGATGTTGCAGGGAGGACAGCAGGCTTTGTGGGAGTGCAGGGAGCTAGGGCTAATTCCGGGTAGGGAGAGGCGTGCACAGCTGCCTGCTTTCCCTCTTCCTCCCTCCCTTCTCTTTCTCTCTTCCCTGTCAGCGCAGCCCTAGTCAGGGCAGCCCCAGCCAGGGCACAGGGCAACTGGAATGAGCCTCTTGAGCCAGGGTTGGCTGTATTATTCATGAGCAGACTGTATATGCTGAGCTGGTGATAGAGCCTCTCTCCTCTCCCTGGAGGAGAGGGGGCAGGGGTAGTCCTGGCTAACCTGTGCTCCCTTTATCCTGGCCACACAGGAGCTGACACAATGAGTGACACGAGTTCTGTAAGCCTGGCGGTGAGCCCTGGCAGCCGGGAGACTTCAGCCACCACACTATCCCCTGGGGCAAGCAGCCGTGGCTGGGATGATGTTGACACTCGCAGTGAGCACAGCTACAGCGAGTCGGGTGCCAGTGGTTCATCCTTTGAGGAGCTGGACCTGGAGAGTGAGAGTCCCATGGGGGAAACACGGCTGGACCCTGAACCTGAACCTCTGGGGTCCACCAAGTGGCGCTGGGAGCCTAGTACTCCTGAGAAGGGCAAGGAGTAACCTGCGGCCTGCACCTTCCTGTGGTGGAGTTGCTAAGGAACTGCGCAGACTCTCCAGCCCTCTTCTTCCTTCACCTCCTGGGCCCAGGCTGAAGCCAGGGGGTGCCTGAAGTTCTTGATTTCTCTTACCCCAGGCTTCTTGCTAAGTCCTCTTCTTACTGCTCTTTTGGCTTCCAGGGCCAAGGAGCCAGGGACTGTTTTCTGCACCAGCCCCCAAGGATACCACCTCTGTTGCATCTTTTTTCAGACTCACATCGAAGCTTCCAGGACTCAGAATAAAGCAAATGATTTTCTTGTTTCACCTGGATTTCGGCTGTATATTTGTTCGTTTGGTCCACCTTGGTTAGTCCTGTGCTGATAGGCTAAGAGAGGGCAGGAGTCCCCCGCAAAGCACAAGGAGAGGAAGGAATATGGCCAGGTGCCCTGGGGTGGGGAGAAGAGAGTGTTTGGAGGTTTTTCACTTCCTTTTCAGTGACCCCAAGGGACAGCTGCCCCTCCGTTGCAGCTGCTGGAATACAGGCAAAGCAGGGCAAGGGGTGAGAGAGCTGACCATGACAGGGCCTCCAGGGCTCAGGCATGGGGAGCTCGCAGCCTGCTTTTGCCTCTAAGGCAGCGGTTTTCAACTTGTGGGTCGTGACCCACAGGAACTGTATTAAAGGGCTACGGCATTAGGAAGGTTGAGAACCACTTCTCTAAGGGATGCCTTTGTGTCTGTGGTTCCAGTGTGCCTATACTCACACTGGGACCTCCTTAGCAGGTGAGGATGTCCCTGCTGTGCCTGCCAGTGCCTGTGTAGCTGTGTGTGTATGTGTGCATGTACACATGTGTATTTGTTTGACTCTGTAACCATGGATGGGGCTGCTGGTGGTGTTCCTGGGTGAGGCTGCACTTGAGTGAGCAGCAGGATGTGGTTGTGGCTAGGCATAGCTATGTTTGTGTGGATGGCTGTGTGCCTATGTGCTTGTTTGCTGTGCTTTGTTTATCTGACTGTATTATAGATTGTACCTGTTATAGGAATAAGCGAGGCCAGCTTGCTGGGAGCATCTCAATGGGGGCTTTGTCCATAGACTGCTTTGTGTGTCTATGTAGAACTGTGTGTGCATGGTCACATGTTCATGTGTGAAGGTGTGTGTTTTTCTGTGTGTCCATATACAAAGCTATGGGTCAGTGCAGCTTTGTCCAGATTATAGTTGTGTATGTGGACATGTCCATGTATACAGCTATTTGTGTGTGAACCATGTTTGTGTGTACAGCTGTGTGTATGTGGCCATGTCCACACATGTAGCTATGTGTGTGGGCATGTTCAAAAGTACATCAAGGTGGTGTCCATGTGTACAGCTAGTTATGGCTATCCATATGCACAGCTGTCTGTGGTGCGTTTATGTGTACTGCTGTGTGTGTGGTCATGTCCATATGTGCAACTAAGTGTATACACTTGGGTCTGTATCCTTGGGATTGTGACTGCATAGGTGTGTGTATAACTGTATGTCCATGTGTTGCAGTGGGTTGGGCAGCTTTCTTGCTGCAGGTCATATAATGGGCTTCTTGGGCTGGTGCTATGTGCAGCCTATCTTTATATAAAGCCCTGTCTTTTGTGAGGCTAATTTGCTGAGTGAGCTGGTATGGCTGTGTGACTCTTCTCACTTCAGCACCCTCCCACTGTCAACCCCTCTGCTCCACAGACTGGGCCCATTGCTCACCTACCCCAGGGAACAGTTGCTCTGAGCCAGCCAGAGAAGGTGAGAGCAGCCGGTGGCAGAGCTGCAGCTGGAAGACAACATGTTTGTCTCCCCAGCCTGTCTGACAGCTTTGACCCCTCATCCTGCTGTCACCTTTCTCCCATTAGTGATTAGAGTTTGTGTTTATTTGGGTTTGATGTGTTGTTTTATTTCAAAGCTATGTCCTTTCCCAAGCAGTGGGGCACTGGGTTTGTGTCCACGGAAGAGCTTGTCCTTTGTGATACCTCCTCCCCAACTGCCACATTCTACATGTTGGGGTATGTGCCTGAGGGGCCTGGGCCTGGCATGTTCATTAGCCTGTGTTTAGCTGGCTTTGTTTCCACTGACACCTGTGAAAGAAGGGTCAGTGCCAGGGGAACAGATACGGGATGCTGTGCCCCTTAGCATTTGTTAGTATATGTATTTGTGGAGGGCGGATAGTACAGGCCTCCAGTACTTCAGCAGAGTCTGGCATTGGTGGTTAGTCAGAAAGTGCAGAGCTGCTTATCCACCACCCTCTACCCAGGGGCATCGTTCCCCATCCTGCTGTGGGAGACAGGAGTCAAGAGCATCTTCTCAAAGCTGTCCTCCCTCTCCCTGGGCTCCAGCTCTCCCTCACTCCTACACAGCAGCCAGTAGCCCCCTCCCCTTCTGAATCCCCTTGCCAGCCCCAATGGGTCCCTCAGGGTTGACCCTAGGCCCTGATTCTCCAACTGCTGCCCTCCATCCCCACAGGTTGATACCTCTCTGTCATAAATACCCTTTGCACATGGGCATGGGGGTTAGTGCGGGGGGGTGGGGTGGGGAAGCAGCTTTAAAGGTCATCTACAAAAAGGAAGGGGAGGCCTCATCCTCTGACCTTTGTTTCCCCCCAATCTTTTCCTTCTGGTGACTCAGGCCCAAGCCATCATATGTGGCTGAAAACACAGGCTTCCACCTCAGGGCTGACATGTGGACCAAGCTGAAGTCGGTGGCTGGAGAGAATGGTCTACACCTGTCTACCCCTTGTCCCTTTACCTAACCTCTGAGACCCTAGGGGCCAAGCTCTTCCGCTCTCTCAGATGGGATTCCGCAGCACTATGCGTACCTTGGGGGCTCAATGACCTTTTCTCACCTCCCACCCCCAATTTCCTCTCTGTGACCATAGTCTTGATTATGTGGTGAAGGGGTTAGGCCCTGCTTCAGGGCAAAAGGAGAGTGCCCTGGGATTCAGCACTACGAAGCGGACAGCTCTGTACCCAGCGAAAAGCGGGAGCGGCGGGCTGAGGAGTGCAAGGACTGACTGGTGGTGGGGTCTGGAGGGAGGCGGAGGCCGAGTTAGGAGCAAGGGACCCGGAGTGGGGAGGACTGGAGGAGGGGCTGGGGGCGGACCGGGCCAGGGGCGGAGCGGGCAGCGATTGAAAGCGGCTGGGCGAGCTGGCGGGTGGAGAGCTCAGAGCCAGCGAGCCAGCCTGCGGAGTCGGAGTCCGGCGTCCCCGCTGCACTCCGATTCTCTCCGCGCCAGAGCCAGGCGCGCCAGGTAGGGTGAGCCCGTGGTGCCGCGGCCACTGCCAACCTTTTCTGCCCTGACCGCATGTCCTGGGGCTCCGCTGGCCCTCGAGTTCAGGGGAGCCTGGGCCAGGGTGTCCAGACAGCGCTCTGGGAAGCGGGAAGACAGCCCCAGGCATCCCGCCTTTCTTCCCTAGGGAACGCACACCCTGCAATCGCGCTGCCCCTTTCTTCCTGCTCCAACGTCCTGCGGTCCTTCTTTCTTGTCTGTGCCTCTGTCTTTGTCTCAGCCTTTCGGGCTAGCTTGCTCCCAGCCCAGATTTTGTGGCCCAGGCCCCCGCACCCCCTCCCCCCAAATCCCCAGCGGCCGGACTCCGGATTCTGTCCTTTTCTCTGCCTCTAAGCTTCTTTTCAGGCCTCTGCTGTGGGAGGTTTGCAGTCTTGACTAGTTTTGGCCTCAGCCCCCATCTGTGTTGGTCTTTATTCCTGTTTCTGTCTCCTCTTTGCCTGGTTGAGCTGCTTCTTTCCATGTACCTGTATGTCCCTCTGCCCTGGTATCAGTGGGGCATAAGCTCTGGGGAGCTGAGGAGGCAAAGTGCGGAACCCTAATCTCTGTGGCCAGTACATGGGGTCCTTCGACTAATTGCTGCCCTTCTTCAGCCTCAGTTTCCTTTTGTGCTCTAAGGAGAGATGTGTATCCCTCTCTTGGCCTTTCCAAGGCTGCGTGATTGTAAGAGCCTGTGCAGGGTTGGTGTTTGAGAAGACAACTGGGATGCAAATGATGGAATGCAGAGAGGAAGAGGGGGAGAAAGGGTCACTGAGGGTCGGGGCCTGGGTGGACAGGGCCTCCTGAAGCTGATGAGGGGAAGACTGGAAATGGTGACTTTATCTGCTGGGTTTGGAGTGCAGAGAAAACGGAGGCACAGAGTCTCAACATAAAGTGAGGGAGTCCAAATCTCTCACCCTTAGCACTGTTTGGAGACTCTGTCCCCCATTGCCAACACACACGTATGCTCACATCTACTTGTCCAGTTGTCTTAGGACCTGTGGCTACTTGGGTACCCTTCCTGGAGCCAGCCATACCACCTTGATGTCACTCCCAGGGCTTAGGGTCCCTATTCCTGCCTCAGGCACTCTGGGAATGGCTTTTTAAGAACCAGCAGCTAGGACCCTTGGTGTTCACTTGGGTTCCAATCTTCCCAGGAGGTAAAGACTGTTTCTTAGAGACTCACCTCTTTCTTCCTTGGTGGGTCCTCAGACAGCAGTGTTCCCCTCATCCCCCAAGAAATGCAAGGCTCGAGCTGGAGACTGTACCTCTATGTTTGTGACTCTGCTATGGCTTCTGTTGCAAAGGTATTGACCTCAGGGTTCTGTGAGGTTTGTGCATGTCTTGGACACCTTTTGGTTTTAGAAGGCTAGGTGTTGACTGGGGTCTCCTGTCTTCTCCTGTGTTCTTGCTCCTTGCCTCCCTCCCCCTCTGCTGAGTTTGGTAGGGGCACAAGACCCATCTCTAGCCCAGATCAGGGCAGGGCTGATAGGCCCAGGGGTGTCCCAGGAGCTTCTCAGCCTTGTTAGTGACACCATCTGCTACCTGGTTTCTGAGTACTTGGGAAAGGGGTGTCGGAGGAGGGGGAGGGAAAGTTAGAAAGGGCAGCTGCTCTCAGGTTCCACTTCTCCCTGTCTGTTTGTCCGTCTCTCTATTTCTCTGCAGGAGCTGGGTCCCTTCTCATCTCTCTTCCTGTCTGTCTTTTCCTGGTCCCTGTTTTTTCCTCTCTTTGCCTTTGCTACTTCTACCCTGATCCCTGGGAGACCCAGGTCTGCTGGACCTATCCATCCCCTTTGGGGCCATGGGATCGCTGCTTGGGCTCCTGGCACTGCTGCTGCTGTGGGGTGCTGTGGCTGAGGGCCCGGCCAAGAAGGTGCTGACCCTGGAGGGGGACCTGGTGCTGGGTGGGCTGTTCCCAGTGCATCAGAAGGGTGGCCCAGCAGAGGATTGTGGTCCTGTCAATGAGCACCGTGGCATCCAGCGCCTGGAGGCCATGCTTTTTGCACTGGACCGCATCAACCGTGATCCACACCTGCTGCCTGGCGTGCGCCTTGGTGCACACATCCTCGACAGCTGCTCCAAGGACACACACGCCCTGGAGCAGGCACTGGACTTTGTGCGTGCTTCACTCAGCCGCGGTGCTGATGGCTCTCGCCACATCTGCCCTGATGGTTCTTATGCCACCCACTTTGATGCTCCCACTGCTATCACTGGTGTCATTGGTGGCTCCTACAGTGATGTCTCCATCCAGGTATGTGGAGGCTGCCCAAATGGGGGGTGGTAAGGGGGGCCAGAGGTAGAGATCCAGAATTCCCACTGAGCAGGGGCTTCTGGGCTGCCATGAATTAGAAGGAGAACTAGCAGCTTCTTTCTAGTAGTTTTTTACAGACGACTAAGAAAGTGCCTTTGTCACATAATAGGGGTTGCTTTTTAGAGACTGTACAAAAGAAACCCCTCCATATACACCCCTGATTTTAAACAACCCTGAGAAGTTTAAATAGCCAGGCCTCTGGAGTCAGACCTCTGGATTTGAATCACAGCTCCCCCACTTACTAACTGCATGACTCTGGCTGGGCAGGTTATTTTTCTTTTCTGTATTAGTTTCCTCTTTTCTGCTTTTAGATTTCTAGTGGAAATTAATGAGGTAATCCATATAAAATGCCTGAAAAGTCATGAGAGCATGGTCAATATTAGATGCTTTTATTATTAACCCATTTTACAGATGATGAAACCAAGGCTCAAAGAGAAGGCCACAAGTCAAGGCAGTAGTAAAGGAGAGATATCAAATCAGAGCTCTCAGTCAGGGACCCCTGATTTGTCAGATCATCTCTCCCTGGATTGGAGAGGGGTAGACAGATAGAAGCTAAGAGTGGCCTGGAAGAGAAATAGGAGAAAGAGAAAGGGGCAAGGGAGAGGGTGCCCTAGGGTCTTCAGGGGGTGCAGAATTTGAGGTGGAGGAAAGGTATTCCCTTTACATCCTGCTATCCCATAAGGGACCAGCAGAGGGTGCCCTGATGCTCAGCTTCAGCAGAGGGTGCTGGCCCTGGGGAACCCCGCATATGTCCCTCTGCTGTGATACTCTTCCTCTCTGACTGGGTTCCACTTCTTACCCAGATCCTGGGCTTGCCAAGTGCCCAGCATATGCTTCTGGAAGATGAGGCCAGGACTAGGATCCAGGCTGGGGGACATAAGGGAGCCTAGGCTGGGGCCTCAGCTTTCTTTGGGAGGATGGCTGAGGGCATTGCCATCAAAGGGTAGGGGCACAACGGTGACCTGAAATGCTGGTGCAGAAGAAATGAAGCAGGCACAAGAATCTGAACCATGGAACCAGCTTCTGTCCTGAGGTAGGGAGGCCTGGCCATTTCCCCCACTGCTGGAAGTAGATTACCTGTTCAGCTAGTCCCAGCTACTAGAGGTGGCTAGGTAGCAGATTGGACAGATGTGGCTGTGCCAGCATCCAGATCTGTATCCCTGGCTGGGGGCAGAGGTAGCTGGGCAGACTCCTACCTGCTGATGTCTTCAGGGGCTCTGGAGTGCTTTGCCAGCATGCCTTCTCTCCACTGTTCTCTTCAGAGCCCCATGCATTTGTGTCCAGAAGCACAGTTACCTCCTTGACATCCTGAACTACCTGCCTCGGGCCCATACCTCAGCATTAGTCTGCTTTTTCCTTGTCCTAGTCAAAACAAGGCACAGCCCTTTATCCTTAGGTCATGCCTGCCTGACGATTCTACCTCATTCCTTGCTTTCTTTCTTGCCCAAATTCCTATCCTCTTCCATATGCCAGGTACTGTGGCTTCCCATGCATTACTATTTTTATCTGCTCAGCAGCCTTGTAAGGCAGAAATGAAGCTCAGAGAGATTTGACAACTCCAGGGACTCAAAGGTAGAAAAGGTAGGAGTGGGCATTGTGCCCTAGTTGGTCAGAGTCAGAGCCTGTGTGCAGGTGCAATACAGGACTTGGGCCTTTCCTGTAGCACCTGGGCTATGCTCTTCCTTCACCTATGCATCATCTACCAGGTCCTTGGTTAGGCCTCACACCTACAGGCAGACCCCAGGAACTTGAAGGTGGAAGATGGGTTTCCAGAGAGTCAGTGGTAGAGCAGGGAGCCTTGTTTATTTCAGGCTTGGGCACCTATTGAAGAGCAAGCCTTGGGATACTAGGGCCATAGGACCCTCAGATCTGGGTCTTTCTTCCTGGGGGAAACTTTTACTTCTTTCTTCATCTTCCCATCAGGACCAACTCTGGGAAAGGTTACCTGTCCCCAAACAAGTAGAGAGCTGAAGAATCTTGAGCATCCAGATGCCATCTAGTGCCTCCCTTTGCCCCTAGTAGAGCAAAGTGCCAACCTCTTTCTATCCCAGGCCTTCTTTTGGCTCTCCTCTCATGTGTCTAAAGAGGGACAGCAGAGGGGATCAGATGCGACTAAGGATCATGGTGCTTGGGCCCTGGGTCATCTCTCAGCTTTTGGAAAGGTATAGAAAACCAGGAGAAAGATTCATCTAGTCAGGACTCCAGCCTTTCTCTGACCTTGAATATAATTGGCATAAAAGTCTGTTAGCTATGAGAGTCATCTGTCTCTAGTGTTTGACCTGGCCTTTGATCTTTGCCTTCTCTTCCAGGTGGCGAACCTCCTGCGGCTATTTCAGATCCCACAGATCAGCTATGCCTCCACCAGTGCCAAGCTGAGTGACAAGTCCCGCTATGACTACTTTGCCCGCACAGTGCCCCCTGATTTCTTCCAAGCCAAGGCCATGGCTGAAATTCTCCGCTTCTTCAACTGGACCTATGTATCCACTGTGGCATCTGAGGGTGACTATGGTGAGACAGGCATTGAGGCCTTTGAGCTGGAGGCCCGTGCCCGCAACATCTGTGTGGCCACCTCAGAAAAACTGGGCCGTGCAATGAACCGAGCAGCCTTTGAGGGTGTCGTGCGAGCCCTGCTGCAGAAGCCAAGTGCCCGTGTGGCTGTCCTATTCACTCGTTCTGAGGATGCCCGTGAGCTGCTTGCTGCCACCCAGCGCCTCAATGCCAGCTTCACCTGGGTGGCCAGTGATGGCTGGGGGGCCCTAGAGAGTGTAGTGGCAGGCAGTGAGGGGGCTGCTGAGGGTGCCATCACCATTGAGCTGGCCTCCTACCCCATTGGAGACTTTGCCTCCTACTTCCAGAGCCTGGACCCCTGGAACAACACCCGGAATCCCTGGTTTCGTGAGTTCTGGGAGCAAAGGTTCCACTGCAGCTTCCGGCAGCGAGACTGTGCAGCCCACTCTCTGCAGGCTGTGCCATTTGAGCAGGAGTCCAAGATCATGTTTGTGGTCAATGCCGTGTATGCCATGGCCCATGCGCTGCACAACATGCACAGTGCGCTTTGCCCCAACACCACACGCCTCTGTGATGCGATGCGGCCAGTCAATGGACGCCGCCTCTATAAGGACTTTGTGCTCAACGTCAAATTTGATGGTAATGGTTCTGGCCAGTGTTCATCAGTCTGCTGGCTCTTGGATGATGAGGGGAAGCAGGCCTTCAGGTTCCACTACTTGTCTAAGAAAACACAGCGTAGTGAAAGTAAATGACTCACTGGGGGCTGGTGTCAGAACTAGGACAAGGACGACTAGGCAGAGAGGACTCCATCTGGAGCCAGGACTGAGGTTCCACTTTCTGAGACCCTTCCAGAGAGTAGACCTCTGGCCTGGTCCTGCTGCTTCACGGGTGTGTGACTGCCCATGAAGTTTGAGCCTTTCCCTCTATCTCCTCTTTCCCTATCCTGCTGAGGCTGGAAACCACAGGACATCAAGCCCATTCTCAGACAACAGTGAGAGTCAGAATCAGGGTGGGTTGGGAGTGGGCATCAGGATGACAGTCTCTATATAAGGAGAATGCCTTCATTTATCTATTTATTTATTTTTATTTAGAGACAAGACCTCACTATATTTCCCAGGCTACAGTGCAATGACTGTGATCGCTATTCACAGGTGCGATCATAGTGCATCACAGCCTCAAAGCCCTGGGCTCAAACATTCCTCCTGCCTCAGCCTCCTGAGTAGCCATTGCACCTAGATGCAGGAAAATTCCTATTCCTGATCTTAATTTTCTATTCAAGGTGGTCAAAGTCTATTGAAATCAAAAGTTATTTTAATAAATACCAGTTTTAAGAAAAATTAGTGCTTCAGAATCATCCCTATGTTTTAGGAAGAATCACTGTGGGAATAGTGGGAGAGGGTGCTGGAGCTGGCAATGCTTAGAAGCACTGGCCCAGTTTTAAGATGAAGAGTAATTCCAATAGGATTGACATTCAGAGTTATTCTGAATCAAGGTAGGGGTCAGGATTGGAGTGTGGAGTCCACTTGGGTTAATGTTAAAAAATCAAGGCTAAATTCAGCTTTCTGGGCTTGAGTAGAATTTATGGTAGAGTGAGAGTTGGATTTTGAGAATTGTGAGGCTGAGTAGAAAGAGTAGAGGCTTGGAGAGATCTGAGTTGGAATGTAGGCTGCACTATTTACTCACAGGCCCTTAAGCACGTCATCTGCTTAAGTAAATCCTGATTTCCCCCTGGGGCCAGGGGTGGCTATAGTCCTGGCACCTGAGCCTGGCTGGGAGATGTGAGGTTCACAGGTCAGGTCACAGGTTAAGAAGAATGAGGATGAAGAGTAGAAGTGATTTTAGAGCTGCTGAGCATATTACAGGTGACCACTGAGGTTGCTGCTCAGTGTGTTAGGATGAGTGTTAGGACTAGTGGGGACTGAAGCTGGGATTGTTGTTGAATAGATTACTGGTACTAGGATTGGACTTGAAAGTAGGTGTAGCCTTGGGGTCTCTGTGTTAATCTTGGAAGAGGGCTGTGGTGACCATTGTGATAAAGTTGGGATTTAGGGCCTGGGTTGGAAAGTGTTGGATACTAGGCCTAAGGTTGAGTCTGGGAAGTCATGGTTGGGGATTAGTGTGGGCATTATAATGGTTTGTGAAGATACCTGGGTTTTAAGGCTGGGTTTTATACATTTGGTATATAGGGTGGAGGGTTAATGTTGGAGTTTAGGAGTAAGAATTTGTTGTAATCTCTTATTTAAAATAATGGCTGCGGTCAAGACAGTATTGGGGTAGGGTGAGGTTTGAAAGGGCTAAAGATGGCCTTTTCTCTGAGGTTTGGGTTCCATGTAAGGGTGGGGCTGAGGTCACATGTCCCACCAGTCCAACATTTTCTTCTTTCCTTCCTCCATCCCAGCCCCCTTCCGCCCAGCAGACACCCATAATGAGGTCCGCTTTGACCGATTTGGTGATGGTATTGGACGCTACAACATCTTCACCTATCTGCAGGCAGGCAGTGGGCGCTATCGCTACCAGAAGGTGGGCTATTGGGCAGAGGGCCTGACCCTGGACACCAGCCTCATCCCATGGGCCTCACCCTCAGCGGGTCCCTTGCCTGCCTCTCGCTGCAGTGAGCCCTGCCTCCAGAATGAGGTGAAGAGCGTGCAGCCAGGCGAGGTCTGCTGCTGGCTCTGTATCCCATGCCAGCCCTATGAGTACCGGCTGGATGAGTTCACCTGTGCTGACTGTGGCCTGGGCTACTGGCCAAATGCCAGCCTGACTGGCTGCTACGAGCTTCCTCAAGAGTACATTCACTGGGGTGATGCCTGGGCCATAGGACCTGTTACCATTGCCTGCCTGGGTGCCCTGGCTACCCTCTTTGTGCTGGGTGTCTTTGTGCGGCATAACGCCACTCCTGTGGTCAAGGCCTCAGGTCGGGAGCTCTGCTACATCCTGCTGGGTGGTGTCTTCCTTTGCTACTGCATGACCTTCATCTTCATTGCCAAACCATCCACGGCAGTTTGCACCTTACGGCGCCTCGGTTTGGGCACTGCCTTCTCTGTCTGCTACTCAGCCCTGCTCACCAAGACCAACCGCATTGCACGTATATTTGGTGGAGCCCGGGAAGGTGCCCAGAGGCCACGCTTCATCAGTCCTGCCTCACAGGTGGCCATCTGCCTGGCGCTTATCTCAGGCCAGCTGCTCATTGTGGCTGCCTGGCTGGTGGTGGAGGCACCGGGGACGGGTAAGGAGACAGCTCCTGAACGGAGGGAAGTGGTAACATTGCGTTGCAACCACCGTGATGCAAGCATGCTGGGCTCACTGGCTTACAATGTGCTCCTCATTGCGCTCTGCACGCTCTATGCCTTCAAGACTCGCAAGTGCCCTGAGAACTTCAATGAGGCCAAGTTCATTGGCTTCACCATGTATACCACCTGTATCATCTGGCTGGCATTCTTGCCCATCTTCTATGTCACCTCCAGCGACTACCGGGTAAGCTACCTTCCACAAGGGGGAAAGGGGTGGGCCACTGGACCCTCTATTTCCTGGTGTCTTATTTAATTTACTGATAGGTCAGAGGGTCTAAGAGGTTAAATGGTCATTCGGGCCCACTGCTTGTGTGGACCTTAGGGGAAGGTAGGAGGGCAGAGTGGGGCCTAGGGAAATGGCCAGGGAGGTGGGGAACTTGAGTTAGAAAACCAAGAAGTGGTTTTAGGATGCAAAAGTCATCTGTCCTGCTCCACTGAGAGGTTGACTGCAGAAGGGGTTGAGGGATGAAGCCTGGGAAGACAGGAAAGGTAAAGCAAAGAAGGTGGAGGGAAGAGGTCCAAGGTGTAGAATTGAAAAAGGTAAAAGCAGGTGAAAATATACCCCAGTTGGTGGCTTCCAACCACATTTCATTCTTGCTGGTACTGAGTGTCTGCTCCAAGGGGCAGCGGCTACTTCAGCTGGGGTGGTCAGGATAGGCCTCTCTGAGGAGGTGACAGATGAGCTGAGCTCTGAATGATAAGGGGATCATCTTGGTTAATCCTCATGACTCTGGAGTAAGCTCCATGGCTATCCCATTTTACAGATGAAGAAACAAAGACTCAGGAAGGTTCAATCTCTTGCCCAAGGTCACTCACCCTGAGGTCACAGAGCAGGGTCTGAACTGCACGAAAATTGAGGTGAAAGTCCTGGCAAAGGCCTTTTCCCCAAGAGAGAGACGTGGTGGCACAACGCCATGGGCCAGGGACTGTTGGGCTTGGCTGCTTTGCTTGCACCTGCGGGGCCACCTGCTTAAGTGGTGGAGACCAGGGCTGGGGAGGGAATCTGCTCTGACTCAGCCTGCATTTGCATATGGTTTGCATTTGCATGCCCATCATAGGTGGCAAAGACACACCTGAGATGCACACAGTACTCACACACACACTTGTACACAAACACATGCATACCTGCACACATGCAGAAACAGATATATACATGTACCCTATCGCCACATGCATACACATGCACATACTCCCTGGCACACACAATTTCCCTGTCTACACACACATCCATACTCATTCATCACACATTCATACCCACACACTTACACTCGAAAACATACCTGTACACACTTAACCACATACATACACCCACATAGATATACACATATCTTCATGCACGCACTCCATATTGCACCCCCACACACATGCACACACTCTTGTGCATATATTCACCCCTGCATGTCCACTTTCTCAGCTGGAACTCTTCTCCCTGGGAAAATCATCCACTGGGGCTGACCCTAGGGCTGTGCCCAAACTTCCTAGAAATCAATTAGCACTTGGCATATGGATCACAGACCAGCATTGGATGGTATGATCTCTCCTAACTCTCCCCCACAGCCCAAGCAGTGAGTTCTGGGGTCAGACCCAGGCCTTTAGGGCAGACTTATCCTGACCTGTGCCTGCTTGCCCACTCACCCACTGCAGGTCCAGACCACCACCATGTGCATATCAGTCAGCCTCAGCGGCTCTGTGGTACTTGGCTGCCTCTTTGCACCCAAGCTGCACATCATCCTCTTCCAGCCTCAGAAGAATGTGGTTAGCCACCGGGCACCCACCAGCCGCTTTGGCAGTGCCGCTGCCAGGGCTAGCTCCAGCCTTGGCCAAGGTTAGTGTCCAGAGATCCCCTGTCCACCTTTACCCTCTCTCCCCACCATAGCTCCTCAGGCATGGGGGCCACTCCTCAGGTTGCTGAGGTTTTTTTTGTCTGGGGATGGGGTTCCCCCTAGGTGACATGATAGGAGAGGGTGGGAGGGGAGGTGTGATGTTTCCTTCCACAGTCTGGTTCCCCTGCTGCCTGTTCTCCATGACAGGGCCTCAGGGTCAGCCCCAACCTCCAGCTTCCTTTTCCTAGGGTCTGGCTCCCAGTTTGTCCCCACTGTTTGCAACGGTCGTGAGGTGGTGGACTCGACAACGTCATCGCTTTGAAGACCCCACACTCCTGCCCTGACACAGCTGCTCCCTGGAACCCAGTGCAGACTTGCATCCGGGGCCAGAGGAAGTTGGCTGGAGCACTGCAATAATGCTCATCCTGTGTCCACCCCAAAGTCACTTACCTGTTTACTTGCCCCAACCTTTCAGAGTCATAAGTCATCATGGGCCTTAGCCAGAGAGCCTTTGCAATGACTACTAACAGCCCTTGAAGCATTGTCCCCTCCTTGCCAGCCCCAGGGCTCAAAGGGAAGTAAGCTGGGGTCCACTGTGCCCTGGCACAGGGTGATTGAGGACTTCAGGCCTCAATCTCGGTCAGCAAAGGTGCTTCCAGCACAGTCCATCCCCTGTTCTCGGCCCTTTTTTATTTTTTATATAAGTTAATCTGGGATAGGGAGAAAGGTTATTATGGGGGGCTCTTCCTCTCTGTGCAAAGTAGTTTGTCTTGTGGTTTATTTTATATTACCTATAAATAAAGTGTCTTTATTTAAAAAAATCATTCTTTGTCCTCAACCCTGGGAGGCCCCTTACACCCTCCCCAACCTCCTAACCTTCTTTCTGGTAGTGGTTGTTGACTCTGTTCTGTGCCCTGATGATAGGCAGCCACCAAGACAGACCCAGCTCTCCCTGGAGGGGAGACAGAAAAAGAATAAATCATGTTCCCTTAAAAGGAGTCACTGCAGGATCGCTAAGGCTTTCCTGGGGTAAGGCAGGAACAGACTCATCTGGCAGGCCAGGGGAGGAGTTTCCCTGGGGATCCAGCATCTAGGACAGTGTGGGTGACAGGGCAGGAGAGGCAGCTGGCTGTGACCCCAGGAACAGTAGGCTTTTCCATGACCTTTCTGACACTTGGGGGAACCATTGGTCCTTATGGAGCCAGGCTGAGCATTTGGTGCAGAGGGAACAAGAGAAAGCATATTTATGGGATGAAACATCAGCTATTTATATGGCACAGGCAAAGCCAGGAAGAGTTTGTGGCAAGGATGGGTAAAGCAGAAAGGATAGTTGGAAAGGCCATCTGCTGTCAAACTCAGCGAGAAGTCCAGGAAGGGGGACTTTCTCCAGTCTGTGGCCTGGTGGACACCTTGTGAAGCCCAGTGCCGTTGGGCACGTCCTGTGTTTGCTTTTGGAGCTCACCAGCAGAGGGCGCCAAGGTACACAGCTCAGGCCAGGCAATAGCGGCCTTCAAGTGGCCTATAGGGCACCTAGGATCCAACCAGAAGAACATTGCCGTTTCAGGGAAGCCCCAGACTGCCTGAGCTCAGAGGGCTAAGGTACTTCATTAGGAGATGTACAGTCCAGGGACACTAGTTATCTTTGAGTGAGCTCATCTGCATCCACAGTTGGCAAGGCTGTGAAAATCTGGGTGTACAATTTAAAAAATGAAAACAGAAAAATGAAAAAAGAAGGTTGTAAGGAATGGTTTGTCCTCTCCAACCAACATCTGGACTATAGGGATGACAAATAAAATATAAACTGCCCAGTTAAATTTGAATATTATAAACAATGAGTACTTTTTTAGTGTAAATACATCCCACAAAATATTTGGGACATACTTATAATTAAATATTTTTATTGTTTATCTGACATTCGAATTTAGCTGGAGATCCTATATTTTTATCTGATAATTTTGGCAAGCCTACTAGGGTGATCTCTATTTTAGTTCCCTGGCCCTGAATAACTCAGGCCTTGGTGCAGCCCCCTGTGACTATAATACCCATGGGACCTGCAGCACCAGCCCCTGCTTCCAGTTATAGCCTTTTCTGGATCTTCCTGCCAAACTAGACCCAGAGAACATTTTCTCATCCTCCCCAACACCTGAGGGCTAGAGGACGAGTTCAGGAACTGGGTGAAGAATTCCTGAGGACCAGCCATCAAGTCTCCCAACACACCCCTTTCCTTCTACCAGCCCCATAGCTTATCTGCTCCGTACTTGTGAAAGCAGCCTCTTTATTTTGTGTCATTTTCTCTCAGCTGCTCCAATCCTCAATCGATGTTCGCCACCCTCATATTACATAACCTCTCCCACTCACCCTTATAGCACTGTGGGCAGCAAATTTTGACCTTTACTCCTTACCTCTCAGTCCTTACCACATGTTATTGAAACCAGGTCCTACCAGGGCATCCCACATGGAGTCCTTTTTCCAGTTTTGAGTGGCCTAGGGTTATGTCTCTGGCTGTCCTCCTCCATGGTACCACAATCCATGTCCTCCCACAAAGCCCTGCCACCCATGCCTGGGAAAGGGATAGGGGCACCAAGGTCCTTTTGAGTCTGCTTATGTTAGACTTGGAGTCCTCAAAGAAGGGTTCTTCCCCTACTGAGGATCAGAGCTGTCCCACGTTTGGGGGCTCTGTCTTGCCCTAGGGAACCACCCATCATGGTGAATCAGCTGTCCATGACAGTTAACTAATGGGTTGCTTTGCTTGGGTAGCCAGAGTTTACACTGGGGCATGGAGCACAGGTGTAAACCCCCACCAGGGGGTCTCCTGTGGCTTTGTTCAAAGACCCCCAAACCCCACTTCCATCCTTTCACCTGTCTTTTGCATTGGTCCTACAAAACTGCAAGGTAGCCTCAGCCTGTTTGGGTGGGTCCAGTTCTCTCTTATTCAACCACAAGTCTTTGCAGCTTAGGTAAAGGTGGTTCTGACCACTCTGTTCTTGGCTCTCCCCATCTTGGCATGGGGTTGGGGGAAGAGGGGAGCAGTCATATCACAAGGGCAGCTCTGAAGAGGGATGCCTTTCCATATTTGAGCCCTGTCCAGGAACAGATCCTTAAGATAGAATATTGAAATCCAAGAGGAAGTCAATGATATGTTGGGCAAAGGTGCTAAGAACAGAAGTGGAGCAGAGGGGTGGTGCGGAGCTGCTTCAAGCTCTGCTGTACCCCAAATCCCGGGATGGATGTTGCCCACAGCTGCATCCAGGCCAAGACTCTGCCATCATTGTTTCAGCCTAGCCTGGCAGCTTTCTCTCCTCTCCTGATGTAGGGGGTTGTGAGAGGGATAGGAGGAAGGAGGGATCACTGAGGGTCCAAGGCCCTCTGAGGATGTGCCCACCCCCAGATCTAGCAGAGAAAGAAAAGGAGCCCGCCACTCCTACCTGACAGGGTCTAGGGATGGGGGTAGGGGTTAAGCACTAAAGAGGTGAGACATTCTCAGTCTGGAAGAGGAAGGCCAAGTGTGGGAAAAACAGAATAAGGAGAAAGTGGGGTATGTATGTGAGGGAGGTTGACCAGGGAGAGAAGTGGAAAATGGACGAGACCAGGTGAGGGAAGGATAAGGGGGCAGGAGAAGGAAAGCAAAACACAGAAGCTTTAAACCCTGAGGACTATTGCCAGGATGTCAGTTTTGTTTTTGTTTTTTATTTTTTTGAGACAGAGTCTCACTATGTTGCCCTCAGTAGATTGCTGTGGCGTCACTGCTCACAGCAACCTCAAACTCTTGGGCTTAAGCAATTCTCTTGCCTCAGCCTTCCAAGTAGCTGGGACGACAGGAGCCAACTACAACACCCGGCTATTTTTTGGTTGTAGTCGTCATTGTGGTTTGGCAGACCCAGGCTGATTTGAACCTGCCAGCTCTGGTGTACATGGCTGGCACCCTAGCCTCTGAGTTACAGGCTCTGAGCCAGGATGCCAGTTTTTTTAAAAAGAAAAATTACTTAGTAAAGCATCACAAGAATGGAGACGCAAGAATCCAATGTACTCAGTTCTAATAAGAAGGCAGTAGATGATCTAATACAGGGTGGGGGGTAGGGGAATGTGAGAGTGGGTAGAGGGGAGGAGAGAAGGGGATGGGTGGTTATGGTGTATGGCACACCTGTTGGGGAAGGGGCACAATTGTAAGAGGGATTTTACCTAACAAATAAAATCTTTGTGCCTCAATGAATCCCAAACAATAAAAAAATTAAAAAGAAAAGAAAAATTATTTTATTCATTCTGCGAAAACAGTATATGCTCCCTTCAAACAGTTTAAGCATTGCAGAAAAGTACAAAAAGAAAATAAAAGTATTACCTCAAGCTTCATCATTCAAATATAACCATCATTAGCATTTCTGGTACAGCATCCTCAACATATTTCTATGCATTTTTTACAGATAGGAGAGATAGAAATACTTTCATAAAAATGGGATCATACCATATGTCTATTTTTTTGAGAAGATTTAATTTTACTTGACTCTAATTGAAGAAAATGAATCAGACAGAAGTAAAACTGAAGACTATTGAACTTTACATACATTTATTTGCAAGATATTTTCCCCCAAAAGATCCTTCCAAGTTTAAGAGAAGAGTTGCCAGTGCTGATGACTGTGGAGTGCACAAACTGTCATTTATGTATGGCAGCCACATTCAACAATGGGAGTGAGTCAGGCATGATATTTAAGCATACTTGTGGAGGGCCCTTCAAGTTACCTATTCTGCTATTTTTATGGATGTTACTCCTCTCCTTACTTTTTTCTAGAAACTTTATAGTTTTACATTGAGGTGTTCGGTCCTTCTGAAATTATTATTTTTATTCAGAGAAGGGGTCTTGCTTTGTTGCCCAGGCTGCTGGCTCAAGTGATCCTCCTGCCTCAGTTTCTCAAGTAGCTGGGATTATAGGCACATATCAAATTAATTTTTGTATGTGAGAGAGGGGTGACTTATTTTTAACCCATACGGATATTCAATTTTATCACCATTGAAAAGACTCTTTCCTCTCATTAATTTATATTGGTACCTTTGCCTTAAATAAGTTGACCATAAATGGGTGGGTCTATTTCTTGATTCTGTTATGTCTCTTTGATTTATTTGTGTATCCTAATAAACACCCATTGTCTTAACATAATTGCGATAGCTTTATAGTAAATCTTGAGATCAGGAAGGGTAAGCCCTCCAACTTTATGATTTTTTTCTTTAAAGATTATCTTGGTTGTTTATCAAGATTATCTTAGGTCCTTTGTATTTTAATATAAATTTTAGATTATGCCTTTCAATTTTTAAAAAAGAAATCAGCTAGAATTTTGTGTGGGATTGTATTAAATAGATAAATCAATTTGTGGAAAATTATAATCTTTAAAATGTCATCACTAAGTTTATGAATTTGGCATATCTTTTCATTTATTTCTCTTTTCTCTACATCTTTGCCAATACTTGTTGTCTTTTATCTTTTTGATAGTAGCCATTCTAAAAGATGTAATGTTTTCATTTGCATTCTGCTTCTCACTATGGTTTTCGTTTGGATTCCCCTGATGTTTGGTGATGTTGAGCACCTTTTCGTATCTTCATATATTTTTTGGCTATTTGTAGTTCTTTTTTTTTTTAATTTAATACCTCTGGATCTTGTAGTTCTTAATTTGAGAAATGTCTATTCAGGTCATTTGCCCATTTTTAGTTTTTGTTGTTGTTATTGAGTTCTTTGTGTTCATTACATATTTTGGGTATGCCATATCACTATGGTTTGCAAATATTTTCTCCTGTTCTGTAGATTGTCCTTTTACTCTGTTGATTGCTTGCTGTTTGTTTGTAATCCACTTGTTTATTTTTTCCCTCATGCCTGTGCTTTTGGTACTGTATTCAAAAAAATCTTTGCATAGACCAATGTCAAGATATTTCCCTACATTTTCTTCTTGTAGTTTCATAGTTCAAGTCTTGTGTTTAAGTTTTTAATACATTCAGAGTTTGGCTTTTGTATGTGGTATGACATAAGGGTCCAATTTCAATCTGGTGCACCTGGATAGCCAATTTTCCCGTTACCATTTATTGAAAAGACTATGGTTTCCCATTGTGTGTTCTATTGATCATAAATGTGTAAATTTATTTCTGGGCTCTCTATTCTGTTCCATTGGTCTGTGTGTACCATGCTGTTTGTAGTATATTTTGAAATCAGATAGATACCTCTTTGTTCTTGCTCAAGATTGTTTTGGCTACTTGAGGTTTTATGGTTCCATGTGAATTTTATGACTGTGAATTTATGATACGTTTCTATTTCTATCAAAAATGCTGTTGGGATTTTCATAGGGATTACACTTCAGCTATAGATTGCTTTGTGTTAGTGTGGACATTTTAGCAATATTAATTCTTCCAATTCTTGAACATAGATGTCTTTCTACTTACATGTTTCTTGTTTAACACCATTCAGCAATGTTTTATAATTCTCAGTGTACAAGTCTTTTACTTCTTTAGTTACATTTAGTTCTAAGTATTTTTTTAAATGCTATTGTAAATGGGATTGTTTTCTTGATTTCTTTTTTTTTGATAAAAAAGTTTGAGAATATTTTTGAGAATATTGAAGTTTGTTTTTAGTATATAAAACTACTGTTGATTTTTGTATGTTGATTTTGTACCCTGTAATTTTATTGAATGTGTTTATTAGTTTCTACAGTTTTGTTTATTTATGTTTTTGGTTGTTGTTGGATCTTTAGGATTTTCTACATATTTCATAATACCATCTGCAAAAAAAGAGATAATTTTACTTCTTCTATTTCAATTTAGACAGCTTATATTATTTTTTTCTTTTTCTTTCTTTCTTTTTTTTTTTGAGACAGAGCCTCTAGCTTTCACCCTGGATAGAGTGCTATGGCATCATAGCTCACAGCAACCTCCAATTCCTGGGCTCAAGCGAGTCTCTTGCCTCCACCTCCCAAGTAGCTGGGACTACAGGCCCCCACCACAACGCCGGCCATTTTTTGGTTGCAGCCGTCATTGTTGTTTGGCAGGCAGGGGCTGGATTCGAACCCGCCAGCTCAGGTGTACGTGGCTGGCGCCTTAGCCTGCTGAGCCACAGGCGCCAAGCCTTATTTTTTTCTATCTCTACTACAAGGCTATAATAATTCTTTTTTTTCTTTCTTTTTTCTTTATCTTTTCTTTTGTTATTTTTTTGGGACAGAGTCTTGCTCTGTCTATACTCTGCCCTAGGTTGAGTATAATGATGTCATTGTAGCTCACAGCAAACTCAAACTCCTGGGCTCAAGCGATCCTCCTGCCTCAGTTTCCCAAGGAGCGGGACTCAGGCATGCACCACTAAGCTTGACTTATTTTTCTATTTTTGGTAGAAATAGGATCCTGCCCTTGCTCAAGCTGTTCTCCAACTCCTGAACTAAAGCAATCTTCCTGCTTTGGCCTCCCAGAGTGCTAAGATTACAGGCATGAGGTACCATGCCCAACCTTATTTTTTTTTTATTTATCTGATTGTTCCAGCTAGAACCTACAATATTATGTTAAATAGAAACATTGAGAGTGGGCATCTTTGTCTTGTCCCAGATCTTAAAGAGAAAGCTTTCAGTTTTCCCTCTTTGATTATTTTGGTTGTATGCTCTTCATATATGGTGTTTGTGTTGGGGTCAGTTTCTTCTAAAGTATATTTTTGAGAATGTTGAATTTTGTCAAATGCTTTTTCTGCATCTATTGAGATGATCATGTGATTTTCTTTTCTTTCTTTCCCCCTTCCCCTTCCCTTCTTTCCCTTTTTTTTTGGCTTTCCAGAGCGCTAGGATCTTGTGTTTTTATCTTTTACTCTGTTAACATTGTATATCACATTTACTGACTTGTGTATATTGAACTGTTTCCAGGGATAAATCCCACATGGTTGTAGTGTAGGATGCTTTTAATTTGCTGTTGACTTCAGTTTGCTAGTATTTTATTGAGAATTAAAGCTTTTTTTGTTTTTTAAACAGATATTGGCCTGCAGTTTTCTTTTGTTGTCATGTCTTTGGCTGTGGTATCAGGGTGATGCTAATCTCATAAAATAAATTTTGAAAATGTTTAAGAAAGTTCAGCATTAATTCTTCTTTATATGTTTGGTAGAATTTACTCATGAAGATACCTGGTACTGTACTGACTTTTACTAGAAGGTTTTTGCTTTCTAATTCAATCTCCTTTTACACTGTTGGTCTGTTTAGGCTTTCTGTTTTATTAAAATTCAGTTTTGGTATGTTGTATTTTTAGGAATTAATCCATTTCTACTAGGTTATACAATTTTTTGGAGTATATTTGTTCAAATAGTTCCTCATGAATCTTTTATTCTGAGATGCCTATTGTACTATCTCTGCTTTTATGTCTTATTTTATTTACTTAAATCTTCTTTCCATTTTTTTTAGTCTAGCTAAACTTTATAAATTTTGCTTATCTTTTCAAGAAACTAAATCTTCGTTCTATTGATTTTTTTTACTTTTTTCATTCTCTATTTGATTTTTTTCTGTCCTAAATTTTATTACTTGTATTTCCTTTCTTTTGATAACCTCGGGCTTACTTTATTCTTTTTCTAGTTGCTTGAGGGGTAACTTCAGGTTATTTGAGATCTTTCTTTTTATTTTTTAAAATTTCAAAATATTAAGGGGGTCTTCTTTTTAAATTACGATGTCAATCACTATAAATCTCCCTCTTAGTACTGCTTTTGCTGAATCCCATAAACTTTAGTATGTCGTGTTTTTGTTTATGTTTGTCTGAAGATGTATATATATATTTTTTTCTTTTTTTTTTGAGACAGAGTCTCAATATATTGCCATCAGTAGAGCGCTGTGGCGTCACAGCTCACAGCAACCTCAAACTCTTGGGCTTAAGCGATTCTCTTTCCTCAGCCTCCCAAGTAGTTGGGACTATAGGCACCTGCCACAACACTTGGCTATTTTTGGTTATAGTTGTCATTGTTGTTTGGCAGGCCTGGGCTGGGTTTCAACAGGCCAGCTCTGGTGTATGTGGGTGGGACCCTAGCCACTGAGCTACAGGCACTGAGCCAATCTGAACATATTTTTAAAAATCTGTTTTGATTTCGTCCTTGACCCAATGATTGTTCAAGATTGTGTTTTTTCTTTTTTTCTAGACACAGAATATAACAATTGTGTTTTTTAGTTTTTATGCCTTTGTAAATTTTTCTTTTCTTCCTTTCCTTTTCTTTTTCTTACTATTTTTGATTTATGGTTTCATTCCATTGTGGTCAGAAGAGACATATAAAATCTTTCAATCTTCTTAAGTTTGTTAAGACTTGTTTTATAACCTAACATGTGATCTATTTTGGAGAATGTTCTGTGTACGCTTGAGTGAAATGTGCTGTCTTTAAGGTTTTCTACATATTTGATAGGTGTCAAAGTCTTGTTATTTATTTATTTATTTTTTGAGACAGAGCCTCAAGCTGTCACCCTGGATAGAGTGCCGTGGCATCACAGCTCACAGCAACCTCAAATTCCTGGACTCAAGCGAGTCTCTTGCCTCCACCTCCCAAGTAGCTGGGACTACAGGCGCCCGCCACAACACCCAGCCATTTTTTGGTTGCAGCCGTCATTGTTGTTTGGCGGGTCCGGGCTGGGTTTGAACCTGCCAGCTCAGGTGTACGTGGCTGGTGCCTTAGCCTGTTGAGCCACAGGATCCCGAGCCAGGTGTCAAAGTCTTGTTATTATTGTATTGCTGTTATGACATACCTTTAGATATGCCAATATTTGCTTCATATGTTTAGGTGCTCTGATTTTGGGTACATATATTTTTATGATTGTTATATCTTCCTGTTGTGTTGACCCTTTTATCATTATGTAATAATTTTGTTTGTTGTGATAATTTTTGAATTAAATTTATTTTGACTGATAAAAGAATAGCTTTCCCTTGCTCTCTTTTGGTTACCATTTCATAGAATATCTCTTTTTCTATTCCATCATTCCATTCCATTGAAACCTTTTTTTTTTTTTTTTTTTTGAGACAGAGTTTCATTCAGTACCCCTCAGTAGAGTGCTGGGGCAGTGTAGTTCACAGCAACCTCAAACTCCTGGCTCAAGTGATCCTCTTGCCTCAGCCTCCCTAGTAGCTTAGATTATAGGCATGTGCCACCACGCCACCACACCTGGCTAGCTTTTCTGGGTTTTTCTTGCTGTTGTTGTTTGTTTTTTAGAAGAGATGGGGGAGGGGTCTCACTCTTGCTCAGGCTGGTCTCAAACTTGTGAGCTCATGTAGCCCACCTGACTTAGCCTCCCAGAATGCTAGGATTACAGGTGTTAGCCACTGTGCCAGGCCTATCCTTACATCTGAAGCAAGTCTTTTGTAGACAGCATGTTGATGGATGTTTTAAAAAAAAAATACATTCAGCCACTCTGTGAATTTTGGTTGGGGATTTAATCCATTTACATTGAAAATAATTATTGATAGGTGAGGACTTACAATTGCGAATTTGTTATTTTCGGTCTATTTTGCAGTTTGTTTGTTCTTCTCTTCCTGCCTTGCTGGTTTCCTTTGTTATCTGATGATTTTTTGGGTAATGTTTTACTTTTATTCTTTTTTCTTTAACTTTATATTTGTATTATGGGTTTTTCTTTGCAATTACCTCTAGGTTGCATAAAATATGTTGTAGTTATAACCATTTATTTGGAGTTGATAGCCAACTTAGCTTTATTTTTATTCATTTATTTATTTATTTTGAGACAAAGTCTCACTTTGTCACCCTCAGTAGAGTGCCGTAGCATCATAGCTCACAACAACTTCAAACTCTTGGGCTGAAGCGATTCTCTTGCCTCAGCCTCCAAAGTAGCTGGGACAATAGATGCCCACCACAACACCTAGCTATTTTTAGAGGCGGGGGTCTTGCTATTGCTCAGGCTGGTCTTGAACCCATGAGCTCAGGCAATCTGCCACCTGGGCCTCCTAGAGTGCTAGGATTACAGGTGTGAGCCACTGTGTCTGGCCAGCAACTTAGCTTTAATTCCATATATACGCTCTACACATTTGCTCTCCCTGCACTGTTGGTATTCTTGTGGTCAGCATTTACTTTTTATTATATGTGTATCTATTAACACATTTTCATCTTTTAACTTTTATATTGGGGTTAAAAGTATTTTATACTTCATAATGTTACATTATTCTGTATTTGTCTATACATTTATCTTTACCAGTAAGATTTATATTTTCATATGCTTACACTGTGCTGTTTAGCATGATTTTATATTATTTTATTTATTTATTTATTTTTATTTTATTTTATTTTTTATTAAATCATAGCTGCGTACATTATTGCAATCAAGGGGTACAATGTGCTGGTTTCATATACAATCTGAAATGTTTTCATCAAACTGTTTAACATAGCCTTCATGGCATTTTCTTAGTTATTGTATGAAGACATTTGTATTCTGCATTTAGTAAGTTTCACCTGTACACTTCTAAGATGCACCATAGGTACGGCCCTACCAATTACCCTCCCTCCACATTAACCTTCCCCCTCCTCTCCCCTCCCTTGCCCCTTTCCCCATATTCTTCTGCTATAATTGGGTTTAAGCCTTCATATGAAACCTATAAATTAGCTTGATCATAGGGCTGAGTACATTGGATATTTTGTCTTCCATTCTTGAGATACTTTGCTAAAAAGAATATGTTCCAGCTCCATCCATGTAAACATGAAAGAGGTAAAGTCTCCATCTTTCTTTAAGGCTGCATAGTATTCCCTGGTATACATGTACCACAATTTATTAATCCATTCGTGGGTCAATGGGCGCTTGGGCTTCTTCCATGACTTAGCAATTATGAAGCAAACTCCGAAAACCAGAGATGTTTGTGTGGATGTGGAGAAAAGGGAACACTTCTACACTGTTGGTGGGAATGCACACTGATACGTTCCTTGTGGAAGGATGTTTGGAGAGTACTTAGAGATCTAAAAATAGACCTGCCATTCAATCCTATAATTCCTTTACTAGGTATATACCCAGAAGACCAAAAATCACATTATAACAAAGACATCTGAACCAGAACGTTTATTGCAGCCCAATTCATAATTGCTATGTCATGGAAGAAGCCCAAGTGCCCATTGACCCACGAATGAATTAATAAATTGAGGTACATTTATACCATGGAATACTATGCAGCCTAAAAGCAAAATGGAGACTTTACCTCTTTCGTGTTTACATGGATGGAGCTGGAACATATTCTTCTTAGCAAAGTATCTCAAGAATGGAAGAAAATGTATCCAATGTACTCAGCCCTACTATGAAGCTAATTTAAAGGTTTAAAGAGTTCTCAAACTTAATTGTCTGACCTTGTCTGTGGTCCATCACTGATTGAAACATTGTTATGGGGCATGTGACTGTGTATACATACACATAACTATTAACATTCTATCTACATATTTTTAATTTCCAATAGTTTTCTTTAGCTTAATTTTGATATTAAACTCTATTCCAAATGTTGATGATTTTTTAAAAGACAGCATATGGTATGGTTTTTGCTTTTTTTATCAAATAGCTATCAAGGGGTGATGATGTCACTTACAAAATTATATTTCCTTTCCCCCGTGTTCTGAAAATTTTCCTTGATCATATATTGAGTCTGTATTGCTGTATCTATTTCCAGACTCTCCATTCTGTTATGCTGATCTATATGTCTATTTTTATGCCAGTAAATCCTGCATTTATTTGAGGAGAGCTCACATTTCCTCTCTTGAGTCTTTGTTTCTTCAGGCTAAACATCCCCTGTTCTTTCAATGGCTGGCTGCTCTTGTATTCAGGATCCAAATCCTTTCCTGCCACCACTCCCAGGAGGCCCAGAGGCAGATAATTATGGCACAAATGACCAAGCCTCAGAAAAGACCCTCAAGATGCCTCACTGGGGAAAGAAATGCTTACCTAAGGGTAGTATCCAAGCAAGGAAAGGAGCTTAATGAGCTCTTACATTGAAATAACAGGTTTTGCCCTAAAACATACTTCATGGTTTCTCAGCCGGTCTTTGGATTCTGCAATGGATACAGAGGGTAAGGTGTAAATTCTTAGATAAGAATTCAAATATATGATTGTCTTCAGGTTTCCTTTCAGTTTCAACCTGGAAGGGCCTTAGATTATGGGAAGGCGCGACATGGTTTTATCTTCACCTACAAATTAGCTGATATGGAAACATGTCCCTTCAAACTAAGTATGCATGCATTTTACTCCGGGTGAGAGTGACACAGGCCCAGGAGCATTTGTCATCTCCACAGGGTACAGGAGGAAGCAGCTCTTCCTCTCTCCCCTCCAGCACATGCTACCTGTGCTCTCAGGAGGCCCAGCGCAGGGAGGGAGGCAGGTGGAGGAGGCCTCTCCACTGCCAATGCAAACACACCGGAAAGTCTAATTTTAGCCCTCCTAGCCTTGGCATTGTCCCTCCCAGCCAAGATATTTTTCATGCGCCACAATAAAGTGCTTTGTTCCAGCCTTGCTGGATGCTTCACAAAAGCCCAGCAAGGACAGGGTTAGACTAATTCAGAGCTGGAAACACATCAAAGACAGGAACCACCTCCCTGGAAGGGGTCAGCACTCCTCTGGCAACCTCTGGTAAATATGTCTTTTCCATCAGCTCCCAAAACTCTAAGAAGGGGCCCTTCTACATGTCTCCTCTTCCTCCAGCCTCTTTTCTGTGAACCTTTCATCACCTGCCCCTCAACATGCATTTTCTTCTCCTTATGCAGGGATTTGAAGTCGGCTCCCTCTCTTTCTCTCTGCCCAGCAAAGCCTACTTCTTTCTATATGCCATGGCTCTTGTTTTCCTTCCTGTCATAACTGAAAAGTGCACTAGAACTAGAAATACTTTCACAGTTTGAAAACTGCCTCCATGGTTTGTTCCTTGTGACAACCCTGTGAGTTAGGTGAGGCAGAAACTTTCATAGAACTTTTCATTGATGGGAAAACTGGAGATCAGAGAGGATACAAACTTTTGCAAAGGTAACATGGAAAAACACTGGCGGAGCTACGACTGAAACCTAGCTCTCACGTTTAAAGGAAAGGAGTGGGCCCCTGAACCTATCAAAGCACAGAAAACCCACATAGCCCATCAGGAGAGTCCTGGAAAACTTTCACTGAGAATATCAACTGGTTTTCTGGCCAGTAGGTCCAGTTTGAGGTTTTAGGATGGTGGACTTTACCTCAGGTAAATCATCATGTTCTTATTTCCTGGACATGCAGCAAGTGATATTGACCCAGAGGTGTAACTGTTTCCAAAGCCTTCCTAAATCTTTTCTTCGTCCTTCAGGTAGATGCCTTTATGAACTCCATCGTGATAGGAGTCAAAGGCTTTTAGGCACGGACAGGGAAATGGGGCTAGAAAAGGAGGGTTAGGTGAGGGGGTCGGTGACAACCAATAGGCCTGGAGGTTTCCGAACTGCCTCAGAAAGCCTGTAAGAGCTAAGCAGTCATTAGTCAATTACTGTCACTGGGTGGGACATACCATGAAGAAAGACCCCCAAGGGGACAGGATGAAGGAATCCCCAAGCCCATAGTTCAAACAGGGGACCAATATCCATGAATTATTTTAATATGAAAGAGCCAGCCAGAGTGTGCCACCAACAATTAGGAGAACACTTAAGGCTTAAAAATCCCTAGACAAAGGGCCAAAAGGCAGCCTACTTGGGACCCCCTCCCCCCCACCACTCCCAGGCTTTCCTCTTTACTTTCTTCTCAATAAATTCCCTTGATTTCACTTACTTGTATTCTGTGAATTGATTCTTCATTTTCCAAAGCCAAGGAAATTCGCAAGAACAAGCACCCACAGGAAAATTCAGTACCAATTAGAACTCAAAACTCAGCCTTAGGCGCCCAGAAGTGGTTATCTTCAGATCATCATCTTTTTCTATCCTGGAATTTTCTGTTTTCTGAATTTGTCTTTCCGTTGTTATAATGTGCATTGGATAACATGTTAGCATCCCCAAACTCTTTCCTAGCTTGCACCTTGTTTAAACCTGTGATAATAACCACATTGGCATTACTACCATCGAGCTCACAGGTGACAAAACTGCACCTCAGAGAGATTTGCTGACATGGTGGATCCTGAAAGTCAGGGACCCTGACCTGATGTTGGCTCCCAATGCTGTGTCTCCCCATCATTCCTTCCTCAGGGTGCTGAGCTATCAGCCCAGGGTTCTCCTGAGCTTTGCCTCCATGTCTGTCACTTCTCCCAGAGCTGAACGGGGTAGACCTCAGAACTAAAGGCCTTTGACCTACAAGTGAATCCAGAAATATAGCTGTGAATTAATTGTTTAAAAAGGAAGTGGCTGCAACTGAAACCCTCACAAGACTTCCCTGTCCAGGATTCTTTCATTCTAGAGCCCCCTAATGAGCTTTCCATGCTTTAATGGATCCATGGGACCACACCTTTCTCTAAAGCATCAGAGCTAGGTTTCAGTCCCAACTCTGCCAGTGTTTTTCCATCTGACCTTTGCAAATGTCTGTGTCTCTTTGAACTTCTGTTTTCTCATTTATATAGGCTCTACAAAAGTTTCTGCCTAACTTAATTCACCCGGTCATTGCAAGGAGCAAACCATGGAGGCAGTTTACAGACTGTGAAATTTTTTCTAGTTCTTAATCTAGGGTATTTTCCAGACACATCAGGAAAGAAAACAAGGGCCAAATATATAGAACAAATAGGCTTTGTTAGGATCTGATAGCTTTGTGAATGAAAGAAATTTCATGTGTATATTTATTTGTTGTAATGGAAATTATATGCACATTTTTTCTGATTATAAACGTTAATATGTGTTCATCATAAAGAATTCAAAAAGATATTAAGGAGAGAGCAAAATATTACCATCATACCCCGGCATTTATAACCTTTGCTAAGATTTTGATGTAATTTCTGAACTGACCAAACTTCCTCTGACCCCAAGCTTGAGCAAGTGTGTGTATAAAGCAAAAGTGAGGTGATATTACACATACTGTTCTGCAATCTTTTTTTTTTTTGCACTTAATGGTTTATTGTAATACCTTCTCCTCTTTTTCATTTCCTTTTTGGGGACCTCAATCAACACTTACGTTAATCATATTCCTCAGTTCATGGCACACTGTCATCATTGTCTACGTATGGCCCTTCTTGTGTCTGCTTATACATTTTTTATCTTCCCTTTATCCTCTACATTCACTTCCATTCTCCTCCTCTGCTTTATTGCATTAAATACATTCCCTTAAATAATGGTTTATCCTTGAAAATAAATGGAGTTTGTTTGTATTTTTATGTGTTTTCAATAAATGACATTAAATCAATACCGATCCACATCAATCAATGTAGATCTGTATTACCAGTATTAATGGTAGCATTATTTCCATTATGTAGCTCGACCAAAACTTATTCAAACAGTTTCCTATGATACACATTTACTTTGTTTTTAAAAGGGTTTTTTTGTTTGTTTGCTTGAAATAGTGCTTGGCTAAATACCACTGTATGTTGATTATTTCCTTGGGATAATGTTAAGGGCCCTCTTTGTAAAATATTCTTCACCGAATCTTTCTAAAGAAGTTTGCTGTTGAGTCTTCAGCCACAGGTGTACGCACTCTGTCATGACACTTTGCTTATCTCTCCTCATGGCATTTAGTGCAGTCATCTTTGATCTTTGCTTCCTAGGTTGTCTCTTATCACCCAACTGATAAGCACTAGCTGTAGTTGGCAGGGATCACATAGAAGTGAATTAATTCAACAACATTTACAGGTGCCTATTCAGAGGTGAGCTTGCAGCCAGGTGCGGAGGTGAACCGCTGCACCCTAGAGGAATATCCTCTCTGGTGAGATGGGAGATGTGTATTGCAGATATAGCTGTGGCAGGCGAGACAGGGACAGCAGTTGCACAAGGTTCAAAACAGAAAGTCAGACAATGAAGTCCCTGGAGAGGAGGTGCCCCATCTATGTCTTGAAATATGAAATGGAGTACACTAAAAGATTAAAGTATGATTAATGGGAACTGCCCTAAGAGCAAAAAAAAAAAAAACATGATCAGAGGGGTTTGACATGATATAGGAAGTTGGAGCACAGGGGGGCAGGGGAAACTAAACAGGTACTGAAATGGGGAAGGGGAGGGCAAAAAGTGGTAGGCTGCAGGGGTGCGGAGAAGCATAGTCCCAGGTGAGCAGGCCTGGAAAGCCACACTGAGGGTGGAAGCTGGGAATGAAGAAGATGAAAGGTTTAAACCTTGCTGAAGGGTTTAAGCAGGATAGTGATATGATTGGGTTTTGTGTTTCAGAAAGGTCATTCTAGCTACTATTGTGTGGAAGATGGATTTCAGGAGGGCAAGACAGCAGACCAGGAGGCAAGTGAGGAGGCTATTGTACTAATCGAAGTGAGAGATGATAATGGCCTGAACCAAGGTGGCAACAGAGAGAAGTGGAGGGACTTGAGAGTTACAAAGTAGAATCTACCAACTACTTGACTTAGTGATTGATTAGGTACAGAAATATGATGGAGAAGAAGATGCCCAGAGGGACAACCAAGTTCTGAATAGGATTATGGACAGATGGTGGGGCCATTGGCCTGGAGATAAGCAAAGATAAAAGGATGTTTTAGGTAGAAAAGAAACACCAGTTCACATTGAATAATATGTTGTGCTGTGGTTGTTGAATACAAAGCTGGAAATGTCTAGCAGGTGGATATTATCTAGGATTTAAGAAAGACCAGCCCTATAAATAAATTTGGGAATCATATGATGATATTGGGCAAAAGTTTGCTGAATACATGAATGAATTACTTAATTGTCAGCATCGTATCTTCTTTAAGTAGGCTATTTTACTTCTATAAAGCCACCTTTATATGAGAATTTCAAAGTCGTCTGTATTTAAGACCCAGCCACATGATTAAAAGTATCTTTTTAGAATTACTATAGAGAGAATTTAGAAATATGGTGAGTGAAAATGGCTCTCAGAGGGGAAAGAGCACTGACCTAAGAGTCAGAAGAGGAGTTGTGACTCGGCCGCTATTGTTAGACACTTGGACGTGCCATTCACCCCTCCAGACATCCAAGAGCTCTGAGAGCAGAGAGAGGCTGCACGCAAGGCCCAGCCCTGGGACCGAGGATGTGCGGGTGGAGTGGGACACTCCTGGTCTGCACTTCTCTCTCAGCATCTCCCTGCTGCTCTGAGATGAGGGCCACGGTCCCTCCCCACTGGGACTTGGCAGCACAACCTGGAACACAATCTGTTGGGCAGAAGGCTGTGATTATTAATGAAAGCATTTCCTCTGTTACCTCACAGAACGAAGTGAGGTTCTGACACTGCCAAAGACAGCCCATTTCCTTTCATAGAAACCGATTCTCAAAAATACATAGAATGGTCAGAGATAGGACATGCAGGAAAGTAAAAATAAGATGCAGAAAAGTGGGTGGCTGCTTGAAACACTCGCAGATGAAAGGTTACCAGCTATTAATCAGCTCACACTTCTGTTCAGTGGGTGAACAAGGAGTTGAATGGAAACTTCTCTCAACAGTTGAAGCTTAGTTAGGGCTCTGGGGTCCTCAGATGACTCTCCTCTGTCAGGTCGGATCTGACACTGTGTTACTTAAAAGCAAAAGAGGAGGGCCACAGTACAAGTCTCTGTGTTGCACAATTGTGTCCTCCTGTTTGCATGGACCAGGCTTGTTGCCAAGTATCAAGGTTAGGATAACTCCAGGTGCCTGGGCCTGAATCCTGCAGTGCTCACCTCTCTGTCTTCTGGAGCAGCCCAGTTTGCTATGCCCGAAGATGAGGGCCATAATAGCTACTGTGGAACACCTGCTTCACGGCAGGCACTGTCAGAAAAAATGCAACATGTTATCTCATTTATTCTCCTAACAATCCTGTGAGCAAATAACATCATTTGCACTTGACAAATGAGGAAACTGAGGCTCCACTGGGCTAAGGAACTTATCAAAAATCATATCCTTTGTATTTAGCAGGAGTATCAGTTGATACCTGGTGTGACTCTAGCACATATTCTTTTTTTTTTTTTTAGGTTTAAAAATTTTTATTTCAGTAATGTTTTATAGTTTTGTTTTTTTTTAAATATATGTATTTTATTATTCTTCATTACATTATTTCCCCCCCCCCCACCCCTCCGTGGTAAGACAGAATTGATTTACAGAAAAGAATACAGAAAACACCAAAGCTCCTGGTAGAGGGAGAGATTTCAAGTGGGG